>LKNJ01007278.1:0-14387 GCA_002120245.1 Maccullochella peelii
AAAGCTCAGAGTCAAATAACAGACCTGCTGGAGATCAAGAACATTCTGCTCTTATAACAAAATAAAGATATATGGAGCGTGGTCGAAACACAGTAGATCTGAGTTTAAGTTACAAACCTTTCTCAGATGCCTGCCTGAAGCAGAAATGATCTCATTGGTTGAGTTAAATCTTGATGGGTGGAGACAAATCTGCATATTTTAGAGTGTAAATGAACTGACAGACTTGAAAACAATGATAAAGTATTCTACGTTTTACTGATATTTGCTGAGTGTGGCCTGATATCCTATTAGCTAATAAACCAGTAATGCAGCTAGCAACAGCTAGCGTCTTATAGTCTCAACAATTTGAAAATGAAAGATTGCGCTGCCAATTTTTGGCGTAACCGAGCCCTTTAAGGAATAGCTCAACATTTGTGGAAATACATTTTTCTCTTTTTGTGCCCGTGCATTAAAGACAGAGGAACCGGGTCGTCATTAGCCTAGCTTAGCATAACTGGTGGAAGCAGGGGGAAACAGCTAGCCATGGCTCTGTCCAAAGTGAAAAAACATGTCTACCAACACCTCTAGAGCTAACTTACAAACACATTTTATCTGGTTTNGTCAATCTGTACACAAACAGAAGCATAAAAACAGCACTTTGTGGTTTCAGGAGGAGTTAGGAACTATTCCCTGGCGAAAAATATCCGGTGCAGTATCTAAGCATCTAAAGCTTCCTGAAGTTTTGTCGTCACAGTGAAGTTGCCAAGTTTGGTAACATCGTCCCTGTACAGACACCAAAACCGTATTGGTTTTTTTAACATGTTAATTAGTGAGTTTTAGAGGTGTTGTTGGACAGAGCCAGGCTAACTGTTTCCCCCTGCTTCCAGTCTTTATGGTAAGCTAAGCTAAAGTCGGGACTCCAGCTCTGTTGCAACACACACACACACGAGATTGATATCGATCTTCTACAAGGAAGCAAATCAGCGTATTTCAGCCCATTTTTCATTTTTGCCCCTTATAGTCTAAGCATGCCACTGCTACCAGTATTTTACTGTAAAACTATAGATTTTGGGAGAGATATGACGTTAAACATGAAGTTGTTCGTTGCTAGATGTTGTTTGTGTTTGGACCAATGTCTCAAAGATATGAGTCTGTATACTATATAACTATTAAGAACAGGATGATAATCCTTGATGATTACTGTTATTACATGTTATTGTGTTACTATCTGCTGTCTGTCTGTATCTGCCAACACACAACAACTTAAATACAGGGTTCAGACAACTTTTTAAGAGTAAAATTCAAGCACCTTTCAAGCACTTTCAAGGTACCTAAACCAAAAGTTTCCAGACTCTTGAAGCCTTTATCGTCACATCTAAATTATTACTATAAATACCAAGAGACAATAAATAAATATGACGACGGGATCGTTTCATTACAAAAATTAAAAGATTTTTGGTTTCCATGAGTGACTGTGTCGATGATGAAACACCAGATTATGTTGAAAAAACAAGCATTTTTCAAGGAGCATATTCAAATTCAAGCATATTACTGACCTTGAAAACATGATGATTAAAATTAAGCATTTGTGCTTGAGCAAGGTACACAATCTGTGGCTTGACTCGGCAGATAAGGTGCAAAGGGGAGGAGAGTGTGGACTTTTTTGGAAATACTCTTATTTGCTTTTTTGCTGAGAGAAGATTGATATCACTGTCATTAGGGATATCCTGAGCCAATTCTAAGGATCGGTATCGGGGCTGATTCTGGCATATTTTAATAGATCTGTATCGGCTAAAATAAAGCAGATCAAAGTCCAATCCTTTCTTTACTGAACTTTACTGTGTTTTGGCTCTACAGTGCTGCTTTTCACTCCATATGCCAGTGAAAATTGCATCAATTTTATAGCTAGTAGCAGCAGTTAGCAGGCTACTCTGTAATTTCAGTGTGTCAGATACACAGTTAATCAACACTTAGGCAAATATAAGTATCGGATTGGACTCGGTATTGATACCCAATAATTAAGGACTCTGATTGGGATTGGGGCCAAAAAACTTAATCGGGACATCCCTAACGTTCATATCTGTATGCTAACTATGTAGCTGCCAGTTAAATTAGCTTAGTATAAAGAATGGAAACAGAGGAAACCAGCTAGCCTGGGTCTGTCCAAGAAAACAAAATCTTCTTACTGTTACCTAATTAACACGTTATATCTCGTTTGCTTAATCCGTACAAAAACCAAATTGCGAAAACAACAATTTGTCGTTTTACTTTGGGCTATGCCCCAGGTTATTTCTTGGCAGTAACTTCCTGGAGTTGCCTGCCAGTGAAGAAATAGTTCAGCACATAACCCCCTGTAAAACGATGAATTTTGCACTTTTCCGTTACATTTTGTTCCCTTTGTTCAGAGCCAGGTTAGCTGTTTCTTTCTGTATCCAAACAGTGACTTCGTCTCACTTTTTGAACATAAGTAACTGTGTGTTCCTGTAAATCAGTATTCATGCTTAATGAAGCTGAGTGAGGTGAGAAAACCTTCCTGTTGGTTTCAGGTGGTTGAAGGGAAGCAGAATGTAACACAACGCACGACTGATATGAAAAGGCTAAACTCATGCTTGTTCCCCTCATGGTTACTGTAAGGCGTTATCTTGCTTTTTGGAAAGTGTTTCCTGTATTTGAGAAGAATGAATGGCAGCACATTAATTCCCCTGAAGGAGGAACATGAGTTGTTATACTATGCAGATGTCACACATTAAGATGTGAAGGAACTCAAAAAGGCTGCAACATTATCCTTTAAAGGCTGTCTTTATTCTATATTTTTCTTATTGTCAACAAATCCAAAACCAACAATGAGTCTGACTCTCAGCCCAAAGCCCATTGGTCCCTGGAGACATAAATCTTTAAAAACAGATGAAGATCATGCTCCAGAACGTCTACTAAATGGACCTCGTGGTGGACACTGCTGTTTCCAAGGTCAAGAATTTATTTTGAACCTCAACTTTTAAGCCATCATGGATAAGAAGTCGTTGAAGTGATCGGTAAAAAATTGAAATTTGAACATCTACAATTCCATGACAACTGGGCAACTCTTCAATCTGTTAATGAAGATCATGCGATATGATTGAAAGCTCCAGAACAGCTACTAAGTACGCCGGATGGTGAGATTGTTTCCTTTTTAAAAAATGTTCAGTTATTTCCTAAAAAGCTGGACACTGTAGTTCTGTAGTAACAGGAGGAAATAACGCATTCGATGGGGACTATTTTCAGAGGTGGATTAATCCACATTTGGTGCTCTAGTGAGTATTTGGGGCAGCAGGATGGTGTGTTTTGGACTGAGTCCAAATAAACTACAGTGTGTGTGTCCATGCTGATGAAGGAACATGTCAGCCATGACCAATTCATTTCAATTCAAGAAGTTCCTCACCACAGTATAGGATATCCAATTATAGTAGCCTAAAGATCCTCTAGGAACTTTAATTCAAATGGGTTCTTTGAGGAACCAGTTTACATACTGAGGAATCCCAAGAGAGCATTGAGGAACGTCTGAGTTCTTGGAGTAACCTAGAGGTTCTTCAAGGAACTACTTTTTACTGTGCAGTGCAACAGTGAGGCTCACTGATGTGTTTTTAATAGTTTTTGGACAACAATGGAGCTCTATGGCTCAGAGGAAGAAGATACATCAGGCTTTGGACACTACTTGTCTTTTAATGGGATTTATTGACAAGAAAAGTACAAAAATATTACCAGACTTATCTTTTAAGAAACTTTATAAAGTATCCAGTGGCTGTTTGTTGTTGCCGGGTGGTCTGGTGGTTAAATAGATTGTCCGGTCGTAAAAAAAAGGTCACAGGTTTGATCGCTGCCACAAGCTAATGTGTCCATCAGCCGCCATGTGTCCCTGAGCTACAACACTGAGCCATTGTGTGAGAGCCTGGAGTATAAATCTCAGTCGTGGACATTAAAGCTGCTTTTTACGGCAACATCCAGCTGTAAAACATCTGACATGTGATATATAAGTTGGAGCTGAAACATCTAACATACGTTATCTTGGCAAAAGATTCCTATCTGGCAACCGACTCACATACAAAGTCCCTCTCAGGCCGACTTTTCCACATCGCAGTTATACTCTGCCTGTCATCCTTAACACAGGGCTTATGTCACATCATACACTTCCTGTCATTATGATACCTCCTGCTTAAAGTCAAACACTGGCCCCGAACAAAGGTTAGCCTAAATCCGCTGCCTGAGAGATCAGAGATCATCATTTTTCATTTTTTGGCTGGTCATGGGTTCGTGTCAGCCGCACTTCTCAAAACAAAGACCACATGTGTCTGATTAATGCAAACCAGACGTGTGGATGGAAGCGACCAGCCCCCAGCTGCCTGCCTCCTCTGTCTGGTCGTGCAGAGAGCTATGAAAAATGGCCCTGGAGGGGGTTATTAGTGGGTTTGGCGGCAGTAACCCTCGTTCTCTCCTTTTGGCGAGACCCCGACTGACCCCTGGCAGGCCTCGCCACAACAATAGGGCCAAAGGGGTGAAGGCGGAAAGAAGGGAGATCAAAACAGAGCCAGAAAAGTGTTCTGCGTCATGCCTCAGCATCCTCTGCGGTCAAATAATGAGTTTTCCTGCTCTGAGTTTACGTCAGCAAACATCGATTTGCTGCAGTTTCTGTGATAAAGAGAAGTTTGATCTTGTGGTGTGTTCAAGAGTTTTGATTGTCAGCATTGTTGAAAACTTTTTCTTTTTTTAAAGCAGCTTTTCTTCAGTAACGATAAGCTCGCCTTAAACTGTTGCATGAAGATAAAATACCTACAGCTGCTCCAGAAATCTCACACGATTTAATTAAATGCTGCTTTTATAAAGGAATTTGCAGTGTTATAGGGGCCTTATTGTACTTTAGGGTCATTCTATCTTCATTGGTATTATTATAACAATTTATATGCAGAATAGTTTAACATTTAACAGGTTTCCTTCCACAAGTTTAGTTTTCACAATGAGATATAAGTGAGGAAAACAACCATTTCAGAATTTGACAAAAGAAAAATGTAAGAGTGCTTGGACTAATTGTTATTATTATTTATTATTTGTTTATGGGTTACGTTATGAGCAAACATTATGTATAGTTGTATATAATTAGTGTTTCTGTAATACTATATTGTACTGTATACTCTGCTGTAATATTTGTACTCAAAGAAGCTGTATAAGTCTTCTAAAATGACCTCAACCTTCCTGTAGTTTCTGAACATAACGGTGTTATATAGGGTTCAGGACATAGTGGAAAAACATGCAGTCAGTCGGACAGAATGACCCAGGTGACCTCGTCCTCTTTCTTTTGCATTCCAGGTGGAGGTGAGACAGTTTCTGACGGAGTCGACTTCACCATAAACTATATTTTACCAGCAGGTTTGACCTCCACCGCACACATTCAAACATGAACTGATGTGAACTTCAAGGGTTGAGAAGGAACCTGCGGCCTTTATGGACCTCTGTTGGTGATCATGAGGAACTGCAGCAATGTGGACCCACTGCCTCTAACACACACACACACACACACACACACACACACACACTGATGTCAACCAGTCGATCCACTGATCATTAATTTCATTATTAGTACATATAGGATGCAACATTATCTTCCTATCAATAGAAATTACAATAAAATGTACAGTGAATAAAATAACAATAATAAAGTAACAAAATGTGTGATTTTCCTCAATAAATCATCAACTTTAAACCTTTTAAGAACTAAAAAAAAAAACAAAGAAAACTTACAATCAGGCATTTTTTAAAATATCAAACTTTGAAATAATAGTAATAATAATAATAATAATAATGATAGGAGTAGTATTGATAATAATAATAACAATAATGACCAAAGAATATAAAACTGCATTTCAGGTTAGTAAGCAGCATTATATTATATAACGACCTGCTGAAGTCAGATTTATAATAACAATATTGGCATATTGTGTAATCAATAATGTATGAGGAGGAAAATAATAATAGAAAAGGTTGCAATGAGAATGCATTTTATCGATGCATTCTGCCTCTTTTGCTCTCCACACAGACTGTTTACCTGCATGCAACCAAAGCCTGCTCAAACGTGATTGGTCAACACTACTCGGACTACAAAGGAAACCAGAACCAAAATCTGTTTATTGAGATTAGTAATAATACATAAAACATCTGCAGTCCACAAACCAGCTGCCACCGCTAACGCTAGTTACTCTTAGCATTAACATTAAACTTGATAGTTACTGAATTAAAACTGTTTTCAGGATTTTAGTAAAGTAAGAGCGCAGGGACTGCTTCTTCTGAGTTGTCAGGATGAAAGTGATGGCATCTGAATCAGACATAAAGCCTGAAAGTGTTCAATAAATAAATAATACATTATGAAATAAATAATCGTATGAATAAATAATTATGATAAAGTTTTTTTATATAACAAAACCAGAGATTACAAAGTGCTACAAGGGAAAAGAAGAAAAAAAATACATGTAAAAAGGCACATATAAAGTGAGAATAGTAACAGTAGTAATAGTTTGAAACAGAAAATTGATGATGGTTCATTTTTGTAAAGCATAGAACTTTCTGAGCAGTTCCTGAAGGCAGCATTCCCTAGCAACAACGTAGTTTAGACGTTTCTGTGAACTTTCTTTTAAAAATGCCCCGAAAGAATGATGAAAAAAGCTGAGATAAAAAACACAAAGCCAAAAAATATACAGGAAAAAGAAAAAATCCGTGACTAATGCAGATATAATTGGTTTTGGCGACAAAGAGTCGTTATATTTGATACAAATTCGATGATCTGGATGAGCAGTTGGAGAGTAGAACCTTCGGAGCAGTCCCTGAAGGCAGCATTCCCTAGCAACAAGGTAGTCTAACGTTAGCTTAGCATAGATCCTTCTTCTGAACCTTCTTTTAAAAATGCTGTGAAAGAATGATTTAAAAAAGCGGAGATAAACAACGTAAAGCCAAAAAATATACAGGAAAAATACAAATACACAAGTATGGCGGATATAATCGGTTTCGGAGACAAAGAAACGTCGTTATATTTGATACAAATTCAATATCTGGACGAGCAACTAGAGAGGTAAGAGTGTTAGCTAACACTGCAGACCTGCTTCTCATTTAGGGGAAAATAAATCCTCAGTAAGTTTTTTAAACAAAGAATTATGTACAAATGTAGATATATGTGTTAATCTTTGTCTTTTAAACTTAGAAAATATAACTTATAAAACCCTGCTTTATTTGTGTAGCCCATTAACTAACGTTAGCCAATGCGATGTTAGCTATGTTAGCATTAGCACCAGTTTGTGCCTCTGAATATGTTTAGACTGACAGAATTTGACATCATTGCTGCAGCCACCATGTTAAATGTGAGAAAAACATTTTAGTTAACGCACACATAAATATATTTAGCTGATTGGAACTAAGCTACAACCTCAACTTAAGGTTAGACAGTTATTGGGAAGAAAGTGTGTTTTTATTAGCTTTAATGTTAGATCACTAAAAATACTTTAGTAGAGTGTGAAAGCAAAAACTAATATACAGTACTATAAAAAAGTATTATTAAACCATCAGTGCAAAATCCAAAGATATTCAACTTACTGTCATACATGACAAACAAGCTGGAACCAACCAATATTTGGCATTACTGTTAGTTTGAAAAATGACTCAAACAATGAATAGTTTCCAATTAATTTCTCTTATTTATTGATCAACTTATTGTTTCAGCTCTACTTCCAGCTCAAACACTATTTCTGTATTTAAGTTAGTTAACCTTGGTTTCATACATTAGTCTACTATTTTTATGTCTTTTAAAGTTAATGTTTATTTAATTGACATCCGTTTGAGTTCCACTATGTTGCACATTGTGTATCGCCTCATTTAATTAAAAAAATATACACAAAACCGTATGGTATGTGGTGGATCAGCCTCAGAGCCTTTACCTTAACTCATACCTCGTTTAAGTTTGACTGAACTTATACAGTCAACAAATAAAAAGAATTACAGTTACAGTACAGTACAGTACATCCGCCAGCTGTTACAGTTGTTTTCAATTGCTAACACACTAAATTGAAACATAATGCACAATTATTGAACACTTATTGACACTCAGAGAGCAAAACCTCAGCTCAAGCTTTTCATTTGCAATTCAACATGGCACTTTTTGCAACACACTGCACACAGTTCTCTACATAAGACACATCTGACATAAAGTTACTTGTTTGCCATTTCAAAACACTGCCATTAAAAATGCCACGCCCATGGACCAATTGGCCAATACACGTGCCACCTGGCCAAAAATGTGTATTGGCAATTGCAAAAAACTGTAAGCCCACATATCCCTCTTCATCCTGCAGATGTCAGCTTAAATACGACGAGCTGGAGAAACAGAACAAGGACCTCGTCTCTCAGTACAGCGCGCTGGAGAAGGACAAGAAAGACGCCACTGAGAACCTGAAATGCTCCGAGCTGGCACAAGAGAAGAAGGTGGACGAGCTGGCTGAGCGGCTGGAGAGTCAGGAGCGGGCTGCCCAACAGGACCGAGAGGCCCTGAAGCTGCAGCACAGACAGCAGATACAGCAGCTACAGGAGCGGATCAACAAACTTAACTCAGAGAGCCTGATGCAGGGTGAGACAAACGTTTGTTACACAGTTTTTAGCTGATTCATCTTCCACTCTCTTAGAACGGATTCAGTATGTGGGATTTGGGATTGTAGCAACATTACAACTGCAACTAATTATTATTATTTTCATTACTGATTAATCTCTTGATGATTTTTTTAATCAAGTGTTTGACATTTTAGTTTGATAATCAACCTTAATGATTAAGTGATTATAAAAGTGGCTGTTGATTAATTTTCTTTAGATGGACAAATGGATTAAGTGACTTTGCAAACAGACAAAGGTAGATCTGCAGGTAGTTAAATGATTAGAGTGGTTGGATGGGTCGCCTCAAACACAATAAAATATCAATTAAATGATTATGAGCCTTTAGTATAGTCACCATTAAAATAAAACAATAGGTTTGGTAAAGCAGATGATTAGTTCTCATTGGTTCTCACGGTGTTTAAAGGAGAATTTTAAGAACTCAGACGAAATTCTTGGTTTAAAGAGTTCAGCATGCTTGAAATCCATGCGTAAAGTGTGCATGACTGTCAGATGGTCTGTTTCGGAAAGTTGCAAAAATATGTTGGACACATGCCTGACGTTGGAAAGGTGTGGTGGAAAGGATGCTCTGTGTGAAGCCTCCTCTCCTCCTCTCTCCTCTCTCGTTTCCTCTCCTCTCCTGTTTCCTCCTCTCCTGTTTCCTCCTCTCCTCTCCTCAGCGGCACAATTTATGGAGCAGCAGGAGCAGAAGGAATTCCTGATGCAGCAGCTGTCCGACATGGAGTCTCTGAAGAAGCAGCTGATCAGTAAGAAGGAAAAGCATGAAGCTGCCATCCACAGCCTGAAGAAGGAAACAGAGTTGGAGATGAAAAGGTAAAGTCTAGGAGTTCAACTGACAGTTAGCATTACATCTGCAGGGGACATTTTCATGCTGATCTCTTTTTTGTTATGTTGGTTTGACTGTTGCTTCAAAATGTTGGTCAGCAAACAGTAAATGTTTACCCTTCACTTCCCCTGTCCTCCTCCGACAGGATGATTAAGGAGAGGCAGAAAGCAGTGGAGAATCGCATTAAGACGGAGACTGGGAACATTCTTCAGAAGGAGAGGGCTCAGCACAGCGAGCGGGCGGAGCAGCTCCGGTTCCTGCAGGACGAGACCGTGGCCCTGCAGAAGGAGAAAGATGCCCTGCGAGACAGAGAGAGGGATCTTCATGTCAAGATGGATGACCTGAAGATAGATCTCACCAAGATCACCCAGGAGAGTCTTGCCCGCAAGAAGGTAAGAGGACTGTTAACAACCTCTTGATCTGTAGTCAGATGCTCTACCACTGAGCTATACGGTCAGTGTCTGTGTTGTGTTTTCAGACAGGACCTGGTCTCAGTATTTGTGACAAAATATGTGCAACTAACTATTCTGTTAATAGGTATTTCTGGTCCTCCAACTGTTCTTAGAACTATAAGACTAGACTAAAGTAGAAGACACAGACATATGTCTGTGATAAAGTGACATTGGGTCAGTGTCAGGGGGCACCCGGACTTGAACCGGAGACCTCTTGATCTGCAGTCAAATGCTCTACCACTGAGCTATACCCCCACACTACTGCATCACTGTCTATGGGGTTTTAAAGGTTACGTTCCATGTGCTGCCTCACAGGATATATGCTCGTGTAGGCTTATCACTTGTTCACACCAGTTTCTAACATGCAGCAGGTGGACAAACTTAAGGCACGAACATGTGACAGACTGATCAGAGAAGAAGCAGTGGTGCCTTTTTTCCAACTTTTCCTCCAAAAATGAATGAAAACCTGCATTTATATGCAATTTCAAACAGTTGTGTTTGTTCTGCTGCCTTCGTCACAACTTATCATTTTTCTTCATCATTCTTCTTTAATAAGTTTTAGTTTAATAAGTTTAGCGTTTCTTTCCACTTGGTGTAATATTATTTATGGCAAAACAAATTATATAATCTAAAACATCATCAAAATGGAATCAGCTGATATTTGGATAGAGAAAACATCTGTCAGTTTGCTAACAAACACACAAGATTAGCAATAGTACTTTGTCCTCCTTTTTTGAGTTAAAAAGATCCCCAAAATCATTCAACATCTTCGCTTCTTCAGGAGGTGCAGAAACTGACGAAGAAGTGTCATCAGCTGGAGGTGGAGCTAAAAGAGCAGAGCATCACCCACCAGCACATGCTGGCCATAGAAGAGGCTCTCAGGTAAAACTGTCATCTCTTGTGTGTATAAGGTGAACTTCAGTTATAATCCTCAAGATTCAAACCTCATGTTTGAGGCCAACTTCACTGTCTCCATTCATTGAAGTAATTAGATAATCCAAGCTACATTAGTGAAGAGATCAAACAGTATGGGTTTGATCCAGGGGGCATCCGGACTTGAACCGGAGACCTCTTGATCTGCAGTCAAATGCTCTACCACTGAGCTATACCCCCACTGGTCAACAGGTTTACAGTGTCATTGCGTGTGTTGTGTTTTCAGACCGCACCTGGCCTCAGTGTCAGAGGAGTGTCGACAGAAAACAGCCAAGGCAGGTCAGCTGAGGGCCGAGCTACAGAGGGAGAGGAGCAGGAGGAGGCAGCTGGAGGCCGGCATGCAGGAAGCAGTCATCATTCTCAGAAACATCCTGGAGGTAAGCCCGGACCAGGAGCGTCAGGACAGCTGCTTTAGTTCCCGCTGCAGCGCCTGATTGCTTAAAATGAAACCTTGCCTCTCGGCTCTGGAACATCATAATATCTGTGGGAGGGAAGATGATTCTGGTCAATAACATAAGAACAATTGTGGCTCTGTGGCTCCGCCCACTAAGGTGCGTCTCAACCAATGAGATCATTTCTGATTGTGGAAGCTCTGGTGTTCTCTGTCCTCTGCAGGACTCAGAGAAGGGGTCTGACACTCGGTGGAAAATGCAGAGGCTGCTGGAGGTCCTAGAGAGCCTTGCCCCCCAGGGAACAGGCTCCACCCTCAGCAACTCCACTGAGAAGAGCAGTCGAGGACAAAGACCGCAGACCTCTGACCCCAAACCAGCCAGGTACTGGAGTCACTCTCCACTGGACCGTGTCTGTTAGTTTAAGGACTCGTGTCGACAGCTGCTGATTTTGTGTTTAGAAAAACCCAGAACACACTGCAGCTGTTTCCTCACAGCAGTGCACTCTGGATCAGAGTTCTGCTGAGGCTCGAGTCCCACCAGAACCAGATCAGTTGTTAATTGGCCTCATCTAAATATTCAAACATCAATGCAGTCCTCTCTAAATAAGGTTGAAAAGTTTTAAACATACAGTGAAATAAGTTTGGATCCTGTGTCCCTTCTTTAAATGTTCTGTCTCTTCACATATGTCTCATATATTTAGAGTTCAGTCAGTATTAAGAGAACAGAATATTGATATTTTAGTGATATTTTCTGAGCTTAAATGTAAAACTCTGTACGTGTTAACTGTTAACTGCAGCCGTCAGATAAATGTAGTGGAGGCGACATAGAAAGTCTCTCAAAAAAAGTATAACGTATGAAAACCTGTTACTCTGTCCGTCCCTCAGGAAACTCTGCAGTCAGAAGACATCCAGCTCTGTTGATCCATCTGATCCAGCTCCTCAGTCTGATCCAGCTCCTCATTCTGACCCGTCTGACCCGGCTCCTCAGCAAGCTGATTCACTCACTGCTGATCCAAATCCAGTCAACAGTAAGAAAGATGGATGTTCTTCATCCCACCGCCACCTTTCAAAATAAAGGTTTTAGTCCCATTAGTCCTGTTTCTTGTTCTGGCTGCTGATCTGTTTGTGTAGATTTGTAGATAATTACAAAATACAAAACAAAACATTTACAGATTATTCTGTTGACTGTTTTAAATTAATTGATAAATAGTTAATTGATTAGTAATAGAGTAATGTCTAGAAATTGTAAGAAAATAGTTAAAAATGCATGTTATGCAATCACGTTACATTTTTTACAAATATGATAAATAAAGTAGTTTTTTAGACCCCAGCTAGTTTGTGTAATTAGTGGAGTGAAAATTGATGCAAATAATGTGAGGACAAGGTCTTCACAGGAGAAACAATGTGATCACTGACCGCATGTCACCGTAACCCTCTTTTCACTAGTGATTGCTACTGTAAACTCGTTATAAAGAGGACACCAAATCACACATTAGAGGCACGCCAAGCAGATAAAAATGTGATAACTCAGCAGTGTTTACAAAATGTTGGGCCAAGCTGAGACCAAAGGTCAGACTGCTCAACCACGACGGCCTGCTAACTTTGAACTGTCGGCACCATTTAAAAATCAGTGAGCCTCACAGCGAGGAGAGGCGGAGTTCTGGGCAGACAGAGGACAGAAAACACAGAGGGAACATTTGCAGCCTTCAGACTCGGACATAATGGAGCTCTATCTGGACCTGTGCTCCCAGCCCTGCCGCACCGTCTTCCTGTTTGCCAAAGCGCTTGGCATTCCCTTTGAGTTTAAGCTTGTCGACCTATCTGCAGGTAATCCCACACCGCCACACAGACACAGACAGGGACGGGACTGTTTGAATTCATGCATAGCTGATTTCTGTACGTTTTAGTAAAGGTTTTAGTTCATATTCTGCCTTAAAAATGTAGTTTATTTTAGAATGGCTTTTGGAAATGTACAGAAAGTTACCAGATGTTTGTTTGTTCTGTAGGCACTGACATTCCTACAGTCCTCTGGGCGAGTTCACATTTTCACATTTCACCCAGAAAGCTGACAGACTCATCCGGCGAGGCGAGGAGTAGAGTTACATTAACTCCTAGACAACTGACTTTACATGCAAACAGTGGGCGGGATGTCGCGGGTCAAAGCATCCAGACAAAGCATTCCTGCGTCCCTAAAGGGATTGAGTATAGCAGAGACGTGCTGGGGAAAGAAAATAAAGGAAAGAGAAGCGTTTCAAAGCGGGTAAGAAGGAAAAGGGGAGGGAGAGTCTAAAAAAACGGTGGAACGACCCTTTTCACTCAGTTATGTGCTGTGCATACGTGATGTATTATATTCTTTCTGTTTACATGGCAACACAAACAAACTGACAGCAGAAGGTTTTTTCTTCATTTTAACACGTGTGATTGTCGTGTGTGTGTTTGTCTCAGGGCAGCAGTACAGCGAGGAGTTTGCAAAAGTCAGCATCCTGAAGAAAGTTCCTGTCATGAAGGATGGAAGCTTCGTTCTGACCGAAAGGTACAGTGACGGTTTGGGTTTAGGATTGATGTCCTTACGTCTACAAATAACAAAAATAACAAATGTCAGTCCATTCGTTCATATTTTAGACATCAACAAGTAAGATCTTGCTGAGCTCTTTCAAAGGCTGATGTCATCATTTTAAGGGTCGGTTCACCCAAATTACAAACATATTTTTCCACTTATTCCTTAGGTGGAGCTAGCCACGCAGATAGTTGTAGTTTTACCTGATATTTTGATCTCCATCTGAGATTTCTGCCTCCATCCCAGAACAATGGAGTGGATTTCAGTTTCCACTCATCTGTCTGAGACAAAAACAAGCTAAGCGGATGCACAAGGCTCTGCAGCCTCTGGAGGGCCCCCCAAACAAGTGAATTACAAATGTGAGGACTACAGACTGCTTTCTAAACTGTCACTTTAAGGACTCGTGTCAGCAAACCGTCTTATTTTAAGTAACTTTTAGACTCTTTTCCAAAAGAGGGTTTTGTCAGTTTGATTCATTTTCTTATTTTATTGTATCTGATTGTTTTTCTGATCATTTGCACATCACAGGGGTTATTTTAAAGTAGTTCAACAGTTTCTGTAAAATAATATGTAAAA
>LKNJ01007279.1:0-13146 GCA_002120245.1 Maccullochella peelii
AAACTTTACAGGAGCGTCTGAACGAGGGAGGAGGAGGAGGAGGAGGAGGAGGAGGAGGAGGAGGACAAAGGAGCTGTTTCTGATGACGGAGAGAGAGTCAGTTCATTCCCTGCTGATTTTTATGTTTTACAATGTCTTAACCTTCCAGCATCGGAATCAGAACCAAGTATATGAACACACACAGGAGGAATCTGACTTGATTAATCGATCAAGAGAAAATTAATTGCCAACTATTTTGATAATCGATTAATCGCTTCAGTCGTTTTTCAGGTCAACCATCTGCTGGTTCCAGCTTCTTCAGTCTGAGCATTTGCTGCTTTTCTTTGTCCTTTCTGGCAGGAAACGAAGAGTCTTTGGGTTTTGGGCTGTTGGTCGGACAAAAGAAGCAGTTTGAAGACGTCACTTTGCGCTCGGGGAAACTGTGACGAGACATTTTTCACTATTTTTCTCACATTTTATTGACTAAATGATGAATCGATAATGAAAATAACTGTTAGTTGCAGCCCTAATAAGCTAATATGAATATATAAAGCAACAATGACAAAGTCTATAAACAAACACAAATAGTGTAAAGGAATAAATATTGGATGGAAATGTAATAGATTACTTTATATACATGAAGTGGGTGGTTATGTTACCTGGGGGTCGCTGCGTAGAGATGCCACCCCCCCTCCCCCCAGGGAACTCTGCAGGACGAAGTTGAGGCCGTGGATCCCCGGCAGAGTGTATCTACACAAAAAAAAACCCACAACAACACACACACACACACACACTTGTAACCACGGCAACGCAAACCTTTTAGAAAACACAGCCGAATAAATGTGGTTCACACACACACACACACACATTTAACTGCTAACAGACACACAGGTTTTGCATGATCACATTTAACCCTTCCCCCCTCTGTGCAACAGAAACAACACCACACACTTCTACACACACACACACACACGCTGACAAAGCGTGGTTAACTATGACACACACTGTCGGATCACATCCTGAACACACACACACTTTCCTCTCAAACCACGTGGACACACACACACACACACACACATTAATGTGTGATTGTGTGCAATAAACCGCCGCACTGACACATGGTGCCAGGCTGTGCTGGTAGGCCCGTGTGTGTGTGTGTGTGTGTGTGTCCAGGCCTCCTGCAGGTTTAACGAGCGCTTGAGGTGCTCTAATGAAGCGTCTGTGGCGGCAGGGAGGCGGTTCGGGGTGTGAGAGGAGACGCAGGTCAGCGAGCTTTACAGCCCCCACCTCTTCATTACGCTAACCGCTAACGCGCGTTGAGTCATCGCTCAAACATGTTCGCCGGCCGCACACGTGTTCAGCCATTTCCCAAAATGCTCCTTCATACCTGCCGACTAACGGTTCGCCGCGGAGCTGCTCGTCTCGTCTGCCAGTTTGTGCCGAGTGTGTAACGTTTGCTCAACAGCGGCCACTGTGGCCGTGAGTGGTAACTGCAGGATATCAGAACAGAGTTGTTTTTGGTGAGCTACGCTGTGTGTACTTCCTGTTTGACCTGCTGAAACAGAATGAAGCACAAGTAGAGAAGAGTCCCACAGTCAGTGAAGTGACTCAGTTAGCAACATCTATCTATATCTATAGTACAGTGTCCGCACACCTTAAGCTAGCCAAGAAAAACTCTCGCTCTTATCGTGTTGTTTCAGTCTGAAGCTGAGTCATAAAAACTTCTCAATGCAAATGTAAAAGATTAACCAGCAATTAAAAATATTCCAACCTGTTTCTAACAGAAATCAACTGTTTTAAAAACTTTCTAGAAGTAAAAAGAGTAAGGCAGGTGCCTGCATCGATCTACAAAATGTTTGATTTTAGTTTATTTGGAATGGAAAGAGGTTAAAATATTACGCACTGACTTATTTTAGCCACTTGTTATAAAGTTATATACTTTATTTGTGTGCTGACGATGCATTTTCTCATTGAGGATTTCTTTCATTCAGTCTTTTTGAGAAGCTCATGAAAGACGTTGCCGAGATTTTCTTTCCATTTTCTACGACACAAATCAATAGAAATTGGTATCTACTTCTGTACTGGACAGCAAAGTGAGAACGACTCCAGCTCCGAGAGCTCACCGGCGGTTTACCTTCTGCCAGCTGCCTCACAGTATGTGTGATGTTCGTGAAGCTCGTCTTTGTCTGCGAGGAGTTAAACAAATCAATACTTTTGTTTGGAGACAAAGTGAACATCCAGAGCCTCCGGATGTTAAACCAAGCAAACCCCCTCTCTTGTATTATGTCTACACCGCTGTGTCATTACAGGGTGATTACCCTGTAAGAGGCCTGTGGCAGGCAGACATGTTTGTGGTGTCGTGTTCCTGGTTTCTCTCAGTCAGTTGTGGGTTTGAACCACAGCCGTCCTTCAGTGTCTTCAGCACTCAGTTAAATCTTTGTCAGCGTGGCATTTGTAGGGTTTGAAAGCGGAGCCGGCAACATGGTTAGGACGTTCTAAACCGGATTTTAGATGTCCTCTGGTGATGCTGGTGGACACAATATAACAAACAGCTGTGAAACTACTGTGCATTGCCAGTATCTGTATCTGTATGGAACTCTTTTAATTATACAGCATTCATGTAATGTCTTATATCCCAAAACAGGATCAGCAGATTAAATATAGAGACAAAAAGCGGGTCTTTATGGGCCATAAACAAAGTAAATCAACTATGAGTCAGTAGTGATGTATTAATGAGTTGCAGCTTGGAGAGGTAAAACGTTGGACTACCAGGAATTAGCTAAAACATGAAAAATATGAGGGGATTTCATTTATTGGGACCCTGGAATTAAAAACATTTAGTCCAAACTCAGCTGAGAGGAGTCGTGCTGGCAGACAAATACAGAGAAGAAGAAGAAAACAAACATGGAGGATGTATGTGCGGCTTCCCTACAGTTCGAGTATCGTGCTAGCTGTGTGTGTGTGTGTGTGTGTGTGTGTGTCGATCGTGACTAACCCTCCTGTTGCTAAAGCTCTGTCTCGCTGCAGAAGGCAAACGTCTGACAGTGATTACACCAACCACAGCCGCCGCCGCTGCTGCATGCTCTGTGTATGTGTGTGTGTGTGTGTGCATGTGTTCTGTTGAAATCTCAGATTGTTGGGCGGAGGAGTTGGAGCTCCTGTTCCTCACTCGTTTAGACCAGAACTACTTCCTCTCTTTTACACACACACACACACACACACACACAGTATGTCTTCGCTCACCGTGTGACGGCGTTGTTCAGCCCTGGCTGGATGAGGTGGGAGAAGTATTCCTCCACCACAGAAGAAGTCAGGTGTTTTTTCAGGTAGGGGAAGAAGAGGGGATGACGAGCTATCACTCCTAAAGAAGAAGACAGAGAGAAAACTCTTGTTGAGCTCCCAGTTATCCATTAATTAATTAATTAGTTTAATACAATTCTAATGAACTCTAACCATGAAGCTACAGCCAGCAGCCAGTTATCTTAGCTTAGCATAAAGACTGGAAACAGGGGGAAACAGCTAGCCTGGGTCTGTCCAAAGGTAACAAAATCCACCTACAAGCACAGCTAAAGCTCACTCATTAACACGTTATATCTCGTTTGTTTAATCCGCACAAAAAACGAAATCCCTACTGTACCACACTACTTCTTGGCCTGGACCAGTTGCTAGGCAACCACTGGAGACTCCAGGAAGTTGCATGTTAATTTGGCTGCTGGCGGTAGTTTGATATTAAACCAAAATACATGAGAGTGGCATCAACGTTCTCAGCTAGCTGAGAATACGCGTATTTCCCAAAGTGTGGAGCTAATGCTTTAAATACGCTCTGATTTCAGTTTGAGACATAATGTGTGAATGTTGCTCGTCACTTCCTGGTGTGAGCAGAACCTCCGAGAGGACGCGGCCTCGATGCATCCGTCTGGTGACGTTTATACCTGTGCAACTAGCTTACTTGCTCTTCCACTTAGCCTTGCAGTGTTTCTCACCGACGTTGGCCGAGTCTCCTTTGTCTCCGCTCCTCGTGTAGGCCAGCTCCTCCAGTCTGTAGCTGTGTGGTCCCCTGGGCAGCTCTGGACAGAGACCAGAAAACGTGTTTGTTTGGCTCAGCTAACAGCCATAAAACACATAATCAGTGCACTAAGTTGTTCAACTTCTCCTCCCGGTGGCCTAATTCCTTTCTCCGTCTGTGCTCATGTTCGTTCTCGTTTTACATTCAAGAATTTAGAAATGGCTCTCATGAAGGGATTCTCCTCCCTCTACTTTACTAGCCTAGCCTGCTAGCTTCCACGTTCTGAGCTGAATACAAACTTGACAGCACGATGAGGCCAGAAACGGCTAATGGTTGATAACCAACAGAAACATTTTGTAGAATATACATATACATATATGAATTTCTCCTACCAACATCCAGCTCAGAGGCTGTGTTTCCACAAATATGCTCAAAAACGGTTTTAAATGTGCAGTTTAAAGTTGTAGCTGCAGCCTCGTTGTGGTTTATATTTCCAAATTTCTCCTTTTTCCATTCCCCTGTACTGTCTGACACCATCTTTCATGTCAATGTGTCACCAAATAAATATAGTTACAGTTAGATACCAGTGTGTCTCCCACTCGCTGCAACAACAGGAGGGATAGATTACCGTAAAGTGCAGATCCATTATCTCGGGCTGTATGGTCGGTAATCCATTAGCTATGCCTGCCTGCTTCCAAACACACACACAGACATGCAAACTTTATTCATTCTTTGTCCCTTTCTAATCTCTCTGCTGACATTACAAATGAAATAGATCGATAAATCACAGCTAAAGTTCGTCAATGGCTGATTTTTTTTAAGTAAAACCAGGTGAATAAATATTAAAAGCAGCAGCTCCGTCTTTTCTTCCTTCATCCTTCATCGAATGTTTTTCATTCTCTTGGTTTGGTTTTTGTGATTGGAGAGGCCTTCCTGTTTTCAGCCTGGAATGTGAAGGTAGGGGAAGTGGCCGGGACTCAGTCTGCAATTTCTATTCTCTCTCGAGTTTGCAAATAAATGTTGTTTCCCTGCTGCGTCAGCAGGACATCATTAATGGTCAGTTGAAAGTCTCTTAACAGCATTCAAGGAGTGTGTGTGTGTGTGTGTGTGTGTGTGAGAGAGAGTCTTGTGCAGGGCCTGTGAATGGATGAAAAGTTGAGCTTGTACTAGGAATAAAGAAGAACATGCCACACACACACACACACACGGTAACCCCGTGTAGCCGTGGAGGTCTGAATTGTTTCTCACACACAGGTGTGTGTGTTTATTGCTATATGGAGGTGAATGGGAGATGGGAGGATGTCGCCCTCTGTAGGCAGACGTCAGTAACTGCACACAACAAGTCCATCTACAGCATGAGCTGTTTATCAATAACTGTTATGAACACATTATTTATTTATTCTGTGTATTTCCTTTTCTGTCACCTTCTTACAAAATCAAATACAGCAAATTATTCCAGCCACAGAAAACACTGGCTTCTGATTGGCTGGCAGGAGTCTGTCAAAATATATGTGGACACCTCAAACATAGATCTGGTCCAGCACTGTGAGTACTCAAGGACCTCTTGAACCTCCTCAGTGACCCGTGGTGCTCCCTCATGGACCATTTGAGGCCCTAGAGGAGCTCAGTAACTCCTCAAAGATCATTCAAGCCCCCTCAATGACCCTGGGACTTCCTCAAGGACCATCTAAGCCCCAATGAGAACCCCTGGAACCTCCTCGAGAACCATTTAAGCTTTCTTGAGGACCCTTCAACCCTCCCGAGGACCCCTGGAAACCACTCAGGGATGGAACTTCCCCAGTGACTCTAAAAACCTCTTCAACGACCACCAGAACCTCCTCAAAGATCATTCAAGCCCCCTCAAGGACCCTGGAACTCTTCAAGGACCATTTACGCCACCCCCTCAAGGACCTCTGTTGCCCCTTTTGAGACCATCTGAGTCTTGTCAAGAACAAATGGAACCTAACCACGAGTTAAGCTGACTCCCTTCGGTAGTATGGAAGAAGTATGGAACGTAACATTGTTGTGTGCTTGTTTACCTGTGTCAGGTGCGTCCTCTGCTGGGGTGGGAGGGGCTTCCTGCTCAGTTGTGTCTGGCCCCGCCTCTGCGAGAGACTCCACCAGCTCTCCACCGAGGTGAACGTCCACCTGCAGTGAGGCCAAGCTGAAGTTTCAGTTCAGTCTATGTTACAGCTAGCTTTCCTGCTAAGAGTATTTATTCACAAAACTGACCATAAAACGAGTCTAAAACCTCACGTCACTAAATTAAAACAGGTTGCACCACACAAGCTATTTCAAACTAGCTAAATGAGCCAACTGACACAGCTAGTGCTAGCTTGCTAACATAGTTTGACCCGTTTAGAGTAAACATGCTGTTTAATAATGATCTAAAACTTACATTTAACAGAAAAACACAATACACCTCAAATTACAAAATGTTATGCTAATGTTGGACTAAATGCCCAAATAACCTCGGTTAGCTTAGCATAACCAGATATTTCCCATTCATTCTAAACTGCATGAAACACACATATTTCTCCATGTATGCATAATATCTAAATAATACAAAGACATACCTACATTTAAAAAGTATTAAATATATATTTAGGCCTCCGAAAACTGTTATTTTTGCTAGCTTGTGATGCTACATGTTGCACATAGTTGATTGCTTTTGATTGGACAGCGCTAAAGACGTTTTCTAGCAACCAATTTAGACTTTACTAAAGTCTTTACTATCCAAGACACTTCAGTCTGTCAGTTACTAACTAAGACCTTAAGACTTTGCACACAAACTAAACTAAAGCTGATGCAACACAGGACACAGTTTTTTTACACTTTGTGATTCATCAAGTTCCTTCTTTGTTGGATTTTCTTGAGACATCTTGTTTTTTTTTTGCAGCTCAAATCAAACTCACCTTCAGCTGAGATTTGGGATGTAAGAAGAAAAACGGCTTCAGGACAGGAGACCTGGCAACAAACGCGAGACAGAACGAACAAGATATAAAACATATGAGGACATTATTCTCCACCGCTGACGTGTCAAAGGCTGCTGTTTCTCCAGACGTTTGTGTGAGGAGAGACACCTGCAGCACTTCTATTGTTTGCTGATGGAGAACAAATGTAGGTATTTTCAACTCACACTCTGGGTCGTCCGCCCACGATGCCGGTCAGTCCGGGAGCTGTGAGCGAGGAAAAAGTAAAAAGAACAAGAAATGATGAAATGGGACCTTTAAAACACACAAAAATAAGAATGATGGTGGTTTGAGCAGGTGCAGCAGCTGGTCTGAGTTCAGCTGAGCTTCCTGTCCTACAAACAGTTCAACAGCACTGACAGTATGAATCAGCAGCCTCCCAGGAGTCACACAGAGTTCATGCTGAGTGAGTGTGTGTGGTAGATTCACCATAAACAAAACTCAAATCTGGATCAGGAGGTCACGACCCTCCTTATCTGCAGCAACACACAGCCTGCAGCCAGCTGATGCACACTCCCTGTGTGTGTGGGTGTGTGTGTGTGTGTGTGTGTGTGTGTGGGTGTGTGAGAGAGAGTGTGTGTGTGTGATGGGGAGAGACAGATATTTATAAACCACTTGCAGCAGAGAGTGCAGCTCTGTTTGTCTGTGTGAGCATGTTTTCATCTTTTCCTGACAGTATTTTTCAGCCCTGAAAGCACAGAGGACAAGATCCAGTTAATTAATGGATTCTTAAGATTACAATATGACACCGGCATATTTCGGACTTTAACAGTGCGGCTGCAGCGATGGTTATTTTGGTTAAACAGTCTGTTGGTCCAGAGTGAAATATCGTGTTGACTTTGGGATGATTGAATGAACTTTGGTTCAGATTAGAGTGGATTTTCACTACCGTTCCTTCCCATTCCTGGAAGAATGAGCCCCGTTTTAAAAGTAGCATAAAGCCTTTAGTGTCTCCAGACGGAGCGGTGTGATAAATGTCCTCGAGTGAGGTCACTTGAGTCAGCGGTGGATGGGGCTGAAGATGAAAACACTCTGTTGGTGTGGAGTTAGAAAGACCAGACCTCTGCAGCCCGCTGCTCAGCCCTGCTGCAGGCTACATTAGCCACTACTAGCATTAAACACCCCAATCTCACACACACACACACACACACACACACACAACTGTTGGTGGTCTAGTTGCATTGTGGGTAATGTAGGCGGCAGGTTTGGACAAGGAAGAAGAATGTGTGGACTCCATCGTGAGTCTGAATCTGTGGAGAACTCTTTTTTGCAGCTTTCTTCTTCAAATGAATCATGAAAACACACTTTATACAACCAGCCTTCATCTAATCCAGCAGGGCAGACGGCCTCCAGAGTTTATACGGAGCTCTGGTTTGTATGCAGGGTGGTGGGGAACAAGAGGGTGTGTCTGTCTGTCGTACCCATGCCGGTCCCTGCAGGAGCTACTTCTCTGGCGAAGAGGTCGAGAGCTCTCTTCTGTTTGTGGTGGACGGCCATCCAGATCACTGCCTCTCTGGATTCCTGCACACACACACACAGTATGTTCACTCGAGTATCAGTGTTCCCCACAAACCTGTTTAACCTCTCCCTGCCTCAAGAAATCAAGAGGATGAAGAAGAGAGAGAAGAAGAAACAAGGAGGAAGACGTGGAGAGAAACATAAGGAGTGTGGGAGGTTAGAGGCGTGAAACAGGCTTAACTCCGACCCCGAAGTTTTGGGGGGACGGAGGGACAAGGAGAGAGTCTGTGTCACACTCACCCACATCACTGCCACATGTTAGAATTTGTTTATTAGCACCTTGATGAGGCGTGCACATTTAGTTCACATTGTTTGTCAGATTGCTGTTGGTTTCCTTTCTTTTTGAGCTACCTGGCTGCTGACTTCTCCTTCCTGGTCCAACACAAGAGGGGGCTGAGGGTGGAGCCTGACTTTATGCAGAGGCCCAACCCAAGAACCGTACCGAGAGCTCTGACAGCCTGGGGGGGATCAGGGTTTCTTTGTGTTTGTGTTGTCCTCCCCTGCATTTGTTTATTGGTTTGATCAGTTCGTGTACAGGTTTCCCTCCGGTCTCATTCTGGGAGGTCCATTAGTTGAGTTGACATCTTGTTTTGTTGGTTGTATTTTTCAGTAGTTTTGTTTTGTTGACCTCTTTTAGGGCCCTATCTATAACTCTTAATTCAGTTCTCTTCAGTTATCTGTTTGTTGAGTCTTTTTGTTGAAAATAAACCAACCTTATTTGAACTTTAAACCCGTGTTACACTGTGCCTTGACTGCTTGGTCCCCGACACACTGAGAGAAAAAGAGTGATAGAGGGAGAGTTTAGAGGCGTGACACAGGCTTAAGTCCGACCCTGACCTGCTTCTGGTGTTAAAGACGGAGAGAAGAGTTCAAAATGGAAAGACAGAACGGTGCAAATGAAACCTTTGCAATTACAACAGAAGTAATTTTTAACTGATTGGTCCTCTTTTAAATTTCTAATCCCGAGGACGAATAATTACCAAGTTCATGTTTATAAAGAAAGAAACACATTTATGTGGCATTTTATTTACACTCCTTACTTGTATTAGCCCACATTTGTTTTGTTCTGTTTGTTCTACGCTGATTTACTGCAATATGTGGTCTTTGTGAATTCTAGGTGACTGACAGAGGTGATATGTTGGTATTACAACATCTGAAAATGGCTGAAACTTTTAGAAAAACCTCGCTGACTGAGAACAAAACTAAAACTAAAAGAGAAGGTGTGTTTGGCGTTACCTTGCTGCGAGCGTTGGCACCATAGGTGTCCTCAGCTCCGAGGACCTGGATGTTGACGGAGCTGAAATCTTCCAGCCCTAACTGCTTAAACATACGCTTCACCCTACAAACACACACAAACACACACACACCAGTTACTGTTAGAAATCCTTACAGTTTAGAGGCAACGTGCTCGTACCGAGACTCTTTACACACCGCTTGATGATGCTGTCTGCGGTCCGTCGGGCCTTTTCTGCTGCTCTCGGTCCTCCGACGGGACACACTGCTGTCGCCCTGAAACCATCCATGTAGGTAGCACACACCTGGACAGACGAGGGGAGGAAGACAGGATGTGAGAGATCCAGCTGCAGCGTCCACAAAATGAACAAAAGGACTCAAAAACAATAAAACACCAAAATGAGAAATAAAAAACAAAGTCTGTGTGTTGTGACACTCAGCAGAGGGTGTTGACGCTGTTCACCTTGTAGTCAGGTGACGGAGCGAAGCCTTTAGCCCCCGTGACTCTGACAGCACCTCCGTCTACACCTGAAAACACACACACACAGTGAGAAATCAATCATTTGGATGATCGATTTCTCTGAAACTGAATATCTTCGTGTTGTGGACTGAAGCGAGACATCTTCTGCTGAAGCTGAGTATTTAGTCAAGGAATGTAATTATATTTTCAATAAGAAATGAATAATTGTCCACCGCTGACGGTCGTAGAATAAATCTGCAAGAAACAAAGAAAGAAAACATGGAATTAAAATCCGGTTTTATGAGATTAAATATGGATATTTTGCGCATTTAGCCGCTTCCAGCCAGAACGGGCTCACTGCGCTGGCATCCGGACCACATACACTACACATGAGATGCTTCCTGCAGAGAGACCGGCGCGAGACCTTTCATAAAGTGTGAGTGAGTCCACATCTTTAAACTGGGACAGAACAAAACCAGAGGGACCACATCTGTGGACTGAAACAGGACCCTTTCTATGGCTGCTGTGTGACCCGGTCCTCTATCTGGTCTTATCTCAACATCCCCCCCACCCCCCCCAAGTGTGCCGAAATCATCACGCGGCACTTTGCTCACCCCTGCTTGAACCGGATTACAGACTCGCCCTCCGGTTCATCTTCAGGTCACGTTCCCCGGCTCCTTCGTGTTACAAAATAACACGTGTGTGTGTTTGTGTGTGTGTGTGTTTGTGTGTGGGTGTGTGGGTGTGTGGGTGTGTGGGTGTGTGGGTGGGGGGTGGGGGTGTCATGTAGTGGTCAAACAAAGCTGAAGAGTCAAACTGAGGCTCAATTAGACGGTTTTTGTTTCTGCTAGGGGTTGAACTCATGTGAAATATTCACAAAACACTAAATTAATTACCACAAAGAGGAAAAACAGAGCTTATCAGTGAGGAAGAGTTCAGTGAAGGATCAGGGGAGGGTTTCAGGGTCGTGTGAGGGTTAGACGCCGCAGCAGAGCTCTAGACGGGTTCAATCTGGGTACGTGTTTAGTTTTAAAAAGGGGAAATAAATCACTAATAGCTGATGAAGAGTTTATTGGAGGTTCAGAGGAGGGTGAAGGGTTCAGTCAAAGTTTGTTTAAGGTTGCCAGATGAATGTTTGAGGGTTGTGAAAACAGTCAACAGTTCAGCCTGTGGTCATGTCCCCTGTGTGTGTGTGTGTGTGTGTGTGTGCAGTACCTGGTACTTCCTTAATCACCACCTGGCTGAAGTCGCAGATGACGTCAGGCAGCAGGTATCGCCGCGGGTCGCCGATCTCATACACCAGCTGCTCCGCCACCGTGCCGAAGGAGACCAGGCCGCCGGTTTTGGGCGGTTTGGAAAGAACGAAGGATCCGTCGCTGGAGCACTCCACCACCGGGAAACCCATGTTGTCCCTGAGACCCGGAACAGAGTCCAGGTTCATGTGTAAATGGCGTTTTACTAATCAAACACAGCAGCACCTGTGTGTCTGCACACTGCACTTAACCCTTTACCACAGCATCTCATGGACTACCTTCACCTTTAACCCTGTGTGCTTCGGTTCGGTCGGGCTGCCGTGAAAGCCGTTAATCAACCTCTGGTGCGGGCAAAACATCTGGACCAACACGTTCCTTTGCAGACCGACTATGATCCGACTTGTTCGAAGCCGTCGGAAATAATTCAACTCTCTCCTCCACAAAAGCATCGACGTTTTGTTTCGAGACCTTGAAATGGACGAATCAGTTTTCCCGCACATTTCCACGCTGTTCAGATGTGTGTGTGTGTGTGTGTGTGTGTGTGTGTGTGTGGCTCCGTCTCACCAGTCAGGAACTTTGTGCCAGTCAGTGAAGATTCCCCCGGTACTCTGAGCGCCACACTCAATCAGGTGACCTGCGAGACTGACACACACACACACACACAAACACACACACACACAGATTAATCACAGCAGTCGGGCTTCATCCAAGAAGAGAAAAAATGTGTTTGAAGAAGAAGAAGAAGAAGAAGAAGAAGGGGAAGAAGAAGAAGAAGACCCCACAAGGCCTTAAATCTTTTTCCACTAACACGGTGCATGCATGGGAGTCGAGTATGACTGGCATGTTTCTGTGTGTGTGTGTGTGTGTGTTTACCTCCCAGCTGCCAGTAGGTCATAGTCTTTCCTCTCCCACCCAAACTGCAACGGATAAAAATCCCAGACAGAAGTTACATTGCTGAACTGTCTCACACACTGTCTGTCTGTCTCTCTCGCCACACACACACACACACACACACACACACACCAGCATTAATTAGGGCTGTGACTTTTTCCAAAACTCAAATTTGAACAAATTCAAATTAACATGTAACATGTCGCCCTCATAGCCTATCCTGATGGTGAAGACCCACAGCGAGGTGGCGTGCTCACTGTCTACTACCCCTCCCCTTTATTTACGTGTTGTTGCCCCACGACTCCCACAATGCATTGCAAAGTGATTCATTCTCATGCCATAGAAAAAGAAAAGCAGCAAACTTTGCATCACATTCAGTGGAGAATTTTTAATTTCCAACGTTTGAACAGCAGCCAGGGTTTCTGAAGGGGTCACCAAGCTAAATCTGAGAGTTCGAATGTAATTTAACACCCGTTTCACAATCAAACCAGCCGAAATACGACAGTATGATGGAACTACAACGATCCCACTCTATAAGGCCTCCTGGCAGCCTGCGGTCACACACACAAACATTTTGTAAATACCTTCTGGGGCTTTTTTTTGATTAAACTAAACTCAATGCTTTTTGGGACTAATAAATACACACAAACACACGTGTTTAAAATCACACATACGGTGTGCATGAGCGGCCCCAGAGCCACAGCGCTGTCCACGCAGCGTCCTGTCACCACGACGTCTGCCCCGACATCCAGACAGCGCCGGATAGGGAGAGCCCTGAACACATCACACAGAGAGAGAGAGAGAGAGAGAGGTTAGCTTACAACATACAGAGAG
>LKNJ01007280.1:0-15944 GCA_002120245.1 Maccullochella peelii
GCAAAAACAGGGTGGTGCCTGCTCTGGCACGTGGGGGCTGACCAATCAGAGCAGACTGGGCTTTTAGGGAGGGGGGGCCTTAAAGAGACAGGAGCTAAAACGGAGCGAAACTCAGTTTGGAAATAAGAAATACAATTTGGGTCATTTAACAGATGTGTATTAAATCGCCATCTTTTCGTGCATTGCTGCACCTCCCCAGTGTAAATGAGCTGATTTCCTTTGAAAGTTAAGATAAATCCTTGTGTTTTTCCAGTAGCCTCAGATTTTTTCCATGGTGGGCTGCTCTTGTCTTTCCGTTGGAACAATTCTTGTTTGGCATTTCTGATTGGCTGCTGTTGTCTTGCCTAATTAAAGTTTGAACGTCAAATTTCTAACCGTTGCGTTTGTTTAACACTCATGAATATAATTTCTATTCATATGGCTTTTTGCTCCCTGGGAAACTAATGATAATGATATTCTAACTGTTCCAAAATCCAATCTGTTATTTGGCATTCAATGACATGCTTTTTTAATTATACAAAACATAATAATAATAATAATAATAATAATAATAATATATAGACTATAAATATAATAATAATAATATACAATAATAATTCCAATCCTTATTATTTGGCATTCATTGACATGCTTTTATAATGATATATCACAGAATAATAATCAACATTAATATTCAGGGAAGACAATTAGCCTGTATTTTATTTGATGGGGGTCGATAAGGGAAAAAAAAAGGTTGAGAACCACTGCGCTAGAATATGGAGCCATGACAGTTTAAAATTTGGCTTTGAAAACAAAACCTGAACTGATCAAAGAAACATTGACATTGAAACATTTTGTATTCAAAAAAGTTGTATTGGCGCTGAAAAGTTTGACTGAAAAATAAAACGCAGGCATAATACTCAATAACAATGTTCTGATTTTTTTCTTCCTGTTCTGGCTCCATTGTAGAATCAACTTGGCTTACTTTTTACCAGGGGTGGATTACATTTATCACAGTAGATGTCACTGTATCAATATGTAATATGTAATGTAATATAGTAAAGCTCCTGGACACTCAGTTGAGAAACCCTTTATAGATTAAATAATCAGATGAGAAGGTCTATACAGTGGTACATCTGATAGTCCTGAAAACACATTTATGCTCCAAGAGGAAGAATCATTTTATGTGGGCTGACACTATGAGCTGTTTTGAGCTCTATGAAGACATTTTCACTGACCCCACCCCATCCCCAACAGTAATTAAATCTTGTATTTGTTTGCTGTTTGTTTCTCTCTAGATTCCAGTTGCGTGCAAGACCTGCCCATGTGGTTATGTATTTATTAGCAGAAAACTCCTAAATGGCAAATTAAATGAACGCTCTTCTCCAGCCATAGCAGGTAAGGTTCAGCTTGCATACAAGGGAGTTATGCCTGAAAATGTAGTTTGACCTTGTATTTAATGTTTGTTTGATTCTTCTTTATGTGTAATAATCATTATTTTACATCTTGCGGTACTGTTATTTGTTTTGTGATGTCTGTAACTCCATCCATCCATCCATTTCCTTTATTTATTTATTGTTTTTTTCTGAGTGGGGAAGTGCTGGCTATGCCCTAGCTGCAAACATTCTTCATGCTATCTCTACCGCCACTCGCACATGACAAACCATTCTTGAAGCACACCTGAACACAGCACCGGTCACTGAATGGAACTCTTCCTCACTGCCACTGACATTCTCCATCTTGTTCACTAGCTCCTCCCACTGGCATAAAATGCAGACGCCCTCACTCTCAGGCTCTAGCATTCCTGTTAGGATTACTCCCAGATGAAATATTAAATATCCCAAGCCTTCTGCACTATCATCAGATTTAATATATGTCTTAAGTCCCAAATATCCCCAAAGGATCCCCACTGTTACAAGACCAATGACTCTAAACTTACATTTTGGTGATAGTAACCATCAGAACCTACTATATTGCAAGTTGTTTCCCACTGCAACTAAAACAAGTTCTAGAATCCGTTAAAGCTAAAATCGCTTTGCTTAATGTGAGGTCAGTCTCCAACAAACCTTTATTTTAAATGATTGTATTATTACTGAGGACCTTGATTTCTTATTTTTAACAGAAACATGGTTAAGACCAGGTGATCACAGCCAGTTAAATGAACTCTGTCCTTCAAATTATGAATTCTTCAGCTCCCCTAGGGCAAGTCGCCGCGGAGGAGGCCTTGCTATAATTTTCTATTTTGTATTTTTTGAGGTAATGATGTTTAAAATGAACTCCGGGTTCTCTGTATTGTTATTTATCGACCCCCAATTCTTAACCCTGTGTTTCTTACTGAATTTTCAGAATTCTTAGCCTCCATGGTTCTATAAAATTATGATCGTTGGGGATTTCAACTCATGTCGACAACACCTCAAATCATGTTACAACCAAGTTTTTAAATATTACTGAGTCCTACAATTTAGTCCAACATGTGCACGGTCCAACCCACAATTGTGGACACACACTAGACCCAGTGTTTACACATGGCTTGGATCTAGACAGTCTCTCCATTAGAGACCTTGCTGTCTCTGACCATATGTGTATCCTGCTTAATACAGTTCTTCAAACTACTATAAAACCCCATATGCAAAAGGTAGTTCCGTGTTCTCAATTAACACACATCTCAGTCTTTCTCCTCACTCTTTAATACTGCTAGTGTCAATTTGCCATTTCTTTCAAATACAAACGACCAGTTACGCTTATCTACCCTGGACATGGTTGCTGCTATTAAAACTAAACTTAAGTCCACTGTCAAAATAGCTCCGTGGATGAATGAGAAAAGTCGTAGCCTTAAAATAACTTGTAGAAAAGTTGAACGCAGGTAAAAGTCCAGTAAATTGCATCTCTGCCAACCAGCACAACCCCAGAATCCTATTTAATACCATTAACCAGTTTGTACACTCTCCTCCCCCTACTTCAGACGTTTCTTCTCTAGCCGACAAACAAGAGAACAAAATTCTTACCTTCTTCTTAGAAAAGATTGATCATATTAGGGCAAATATCACTTCTCCCACCTCTACAGTCGATCTCCCTTGCCCCTCCTTGGATGTGTCGGATTGTTTAAGACCAATATCAATGTAGGATCTTAGGAAAATGGTGTCACTTATGAGACCCTCATCAAGTCCCCTTAAGCTCTTAATTACATACAAGGCTATAAATGATCTGGTGCTGGAGTATATAACAGCTCTTCATACCGCACTGTCTGAACAGGCCCCTTAGGTCTGCCAGTCTGGCTCTTCTAAGTATTCCAGAGTCCAGGTTAAAAACAAAGGGTGATCAAGCCTTTGCAGTACTGCCTCCTCGCCTCTGGAACAGCCTTCCACTGAGCATCAGATCAGCTGACTGCTTTTAAAGCTCGTCTTTTACAGAGTGGCTTTGGTCATGAACTGTTGGGTTTTTTTTCTCTCACTGTGTTTCTGCAGCACTGTTGGTCAGTTCTCATTGTACTTGCAGGTACGCAAACTTGCATAACAATTCAGGAGGGACTTCCCTCACAATATGACATGTCCCATTGTACATTTCATGTTGCTATACATTATGGTCTGTGTATGTTCATTGCAGCAGTAAAACAATGGAGTAAAGGAACACTAAAATTCAGATAGGTTTAAGAGGACTTTGTTGCACAGCTATGGCTGTCTTTTTATTAAAAATGACATTTTGAAGTGTTGACAAATGGATTGACTTGGTGTACAATATTTATATAATGGAGAGAGTTACTTACAAGAACCCAGAAGGATACATTTGTTGAGTCAGTAGTCAATGAGCACAACACCAGACTTATTTGAATTGCTGAACAAATCGGAGACGCCTGGACCCAGTCTAACACAAAGAATTATGGTGATATGTTGTTTATTATCCATGTTTTCTGCTCCAGACAAGCTGGACTTTAAGCGGAGGAGGACAGAGCGCATTCGCAGAGAGAGGATCGACTCGTCTTTAACTAATGACATGGAGAACAGGAGAAGATCCCGTGCCAACAGCCAATCAGATCCCATCCGGAGAGGGCGGGGCAGACCAAAAACAGTGGGGCTGAAGAAACAGGAAGAGGAGAAAGGTGATAATTTACAGTTTCATATTACATGTCTATCCTTAATTGAATGGAACAGACAACAAAACAGCAGTAATGTGGGGTCTGCGTCCGACCATTTCTGTAACTTTATGAAATCCCACGATGATCCATGTGAACAACTGAGTGCAACACTAATGCCTTCCACAAGAGACAGTTTGAAAATGTGCGCCGTTATCCCCATAATTAAAAAATAGTGCGTCTCCCCCCTCTCTGTGACTGCCGGCTTTACACCCCGCCTTCAGTGTGTGTTCGGAACAACTATAAACACATTTCATTTCCAATGTGGCTGGACAACACGCCGTACAAACTAGTTCTGAACGAGTATACCCGGGTTCCTCTGTGTCTGACAAACACCACTGCATGGTGCCGACCAATGACAATTCCTGGTCCTTTCCATTCTTGACAATCCACTGGCCTGTAGTACGCTTTGTCCCACATTTCATATTTCTCATCTGTGTGACATTATTATATTATCGCAGTGCTCTCTGTATTCTTTCTGAACAGTCTGCCTTTTTAAAGCTTGAGTGCGGAACTTTTACATATAAATGAACGTGTGTTACATTCAAGCCATTGCCAGACAAGTTCAAACAATGCTGATTAAGCCTATCACCACCAGGTAAATCTCTCTTTATTTCGCAGTATACTGGAGTTTTCAAGTCTGGTGTGTGTGGCTGGCCGGCTGGCGCACCGGTAGTAGAGCTAGAGCCATGTAGAGAGAGAGTCGCTTCAACAGAAGTCACCGACTCATAACACTGTTAATTCACCATCTATCATGTGTGTGACGGTATTTGAGAAGTTCTTTTGGGTGTTACCAAACTAACTACCTGGTTTGCTGCTTCCTGTTTGGTGGTGGGGAGAGCACACAATTCCGATAATATTAAACAAGTTTGATTTTATCGGAACGTCAAGACGAGAAAAAGACTGACCTAATACAGCTCGGACTGAGTTTTATGATCACCTTACAGATGATTGATTGCAGAATGTTGTGTTTTCTTTTGTGATTTTATTTATTTATTTATTTTTTCCATCCAAGCTATCTAAGCTCTACCTACCTGTTCCTGTGCTTCAGCATCATCATGTCTCGCCTTCTTGCTGGGCAGTTGAAAATTCAACAAACGTTGATGTTTAATTTTTGGCCTGCACTAACAGAGTCAAAGTGACTGACTTTGGTCTAGACTTCCGACTGAGTGCGGCACAATGATTGAAAACCAACCAGACAGATATGTCGGCTTACGTAGTTCTCCGGCTAATTCATTTACGTATGAAACGGCCAGTTGTAATAATTTTTTTATTGAGACTAGCTCAAATATTGATGGGGGTGCTGCTCTGCTTGCTCCATTGCTCAGGTGCATTTATTTTAAAAAACAAAAATTTTTTTGAACATATAGATGCTTTCACACAAGACACGAGGGCGCTTGCCACTTGCTGTCTTAAAGCACCTTGAATCTCATGCTCATATAGGTACCTCCTGAAAAGGATCAACTTCGTAGTATGTAATTTAGCACCTACACACCTAGTTTCAGCTGGTGTGTAGGTGCGCAGGCATGGTGGTATGGTACCTGGATTCATTTGAGCCACCTCTGTGATATTGAATACTCCACATCAGGGGTCAAAGTCACTGTGGGGCCCCCCTCAGACAAAATAAAAATTGATATTAGCTAGCAGGCACTTCTTTGCAGATCACTCTCTGATCCCACAGTGACTCACACGAGCCAGTCTAAATAAAACCCAGCTCAAGGTACTGTTCATCATATTTTATCATTTTGGTTTACTTCTGTAGTTTTGGGCCGCACTGCTCTTGGTATTGAAAATCGCTTTATTTGGCTACTTCAAGTACCTTAATTGTTGGTAAGCAGGCCAAATCATGGGCCAAACTACAATAACTAACTTCCTGTTGTTTTCAGAACACCAGCTTGTAGTGCACCTGTCCCTTTCACCTCTTGCAGTGTCTTTAGTTTTTGCTTTATTTGCATGACCATAGTTAAATACTGTATTGCCAACATGGATTTTCTCTGATTGTGTTTTTATTGTGTTCACAGAGAAACAAGAGAAGGAAGTGGATATTTATGCCAGTCTTTCTGATGAAAAGGCCTTTGTGTTTTCTGTGGCCTTGGCTGAGATCAACCGTAAAATCCTGGGTCAAAGACTCATCTTATAGATTAAAGCCTGACTAACTGAGAAACCCAGCACAGAGAACCTGTCATAGAAGAACTATCAAATAGCAAAAGGATGACCAAAGAGGGCAGAACTGGCTGGAGCTGAACTTTGACCTGGACGTGTTTCATTTGGATGATGGGACAAGTGTTGAAGCTTCAGACTGAAGTAGAGGGTGTTGTCATTGAAAGAAATCACAGCTCTTCGGCACCTTCAGTTATACACCCACCACAGATATGCAAATATATGTTTCTGGACTAAAAGCATGAGTATGGTTTGTGTGTTGACATACATGACATACATTGTTGTTGATAGAACCAGGGGAAGAGAGGCATTGATGACCCATTCATTTCCTACCTGTTCTGTGGATACAAACATATGAGGAGGCATGGGACAATATGAAAATTTCAAGTCACGATGATCCTGGCCAAGATAACTGAGATTCACAATATTATCCCGCTAATCTTCAAAATAAACTTAAAACTTTTAAAATGGCACTAAAACATACTGAAATCACTTTAGCTTACATTTTGTTAAGAAACAAATATTTTTATTGCATCACAGATAGGACACCTTTTTTTTTTTAGACAAACTCTTAAATAATGTAATCATAAATCATAAGGTCCCTCTGCATAAATAAAGGATAAATAAAAAATAGCAACATTGTGTGAGTCTGTTCTTTCTTACATGATAATTCCTGTATTTTTTACAACAAGCTCTATTTTTCACTTCTCTACCATGATGTCAAATGGTACAGACAACGATTTCATCAATGAATATAATAATATTATTTACCCCTGCCTTAAGAAATACAGGAATTATCCTTTGACAAAAATGTCCAACTGGCATTGTGGCATAGAGTCAAACTGTGCTACTTTGAACCCATTTTAGTAAAAAAAAACCAAAAAAAAAACACTCGCACTTTTCTGTCATCAAACAGTACTGCTAACCTAGAGAGTGGCGTGTCAAACCATGGTCCTTTTCAAGATAGACTGAAGTGCAAAAACGTCAGCATGCACTTTTTCTGGCTTTAGTTGTGGTTTAGGTGTGAGAACGTGCCCACTGCCACTGAACAGAAGGAACACTAGTTGCAGGTATGCATAGAAACCTGCATGACCACTCCACCACAGCAATGGGTCCTCATCGGCTTCAACAGATTGAAAAGACATATATATCTTCACCTCTGCTCTCACCTGTCTTGACACACACACACACACACACACACACACACACACACACGGCAACAACAACAGTAATAACATTGAAGAGGTACTGCACACATAAATGTGTTTTTCGAGCCGTAAACTAAATATGATTATACTGTGATGAAACACATCAATACTGGTGTTAATGTTTACTTTTCTTATAAAATATTTAAAAATCGCAGAAGTTGAGGGTGTTTTTTGGGTCATGATATATTCACATATTTTAGTAAACACTGCAGTTGAGAAAATAACTCCTCCCTCTTCTCCCAGGGATAAATAATCTAGATCTTATCATTTCATCTCACCTGTTCTTCTGTTCACCTGTGTTATCTTCTTATTCACCTCTCTCCGCCGCCTTGTTGTGGTGATCTTCTTCAGCAACCCAGCCAGGCAATTACTTGTTGCTTTGTCATTGCTAAGTGATCTATCTAAGTAATGTTGAGCACGTAGAGCACTTCATTGATGTGTCCCTGAGTAAGACAAGCATTACCAGTTCCAAGACTGGGAAAGACGATGCATTTATTTTAAAAGGAATTCAAAACACATTATCATTACTTACTGCTTCGTACAGTACATGTAGATGCGTTTATAGAATATGTCAGGCTGGCTTATTTAAGAATGGAACATGGATGAAACTAAGTAACAAAAAACTGCGGTCAACTCTGTGTCCAGCTTTCCTTGAACAGACAAAAATTTATGAGATTGCGAAATACTTTTTTTTTTTTATTATTATTTAATTATGTATTTTATCAAGCTGTCCAGTTCAGTCAGTAATTACTGTTGGTTAATTGATGTTTGATGGGCCATACCAGAATCCCACATATCACTGTATATTGCGATAATATTAATAACTGAAATATTAACACTGTATATAATTTGTCATCTAAGATGATGTTACACAAAGTTGACAACCTAATATTTGCAATATAAAGCCGCGTCTAGCATATGCTAGCAGTTATGCTAGTTAGTAGCTAAGCTAACGTTAAGGCTGGGGTGTTATATACATGTTAATAAAGTGAATGTTCTAACGTTACTTTTCCACTATGTAATAATGGCATGTGAGAGTGTTTACTCCTGAAATAGAACCAACATTTAGGAAAATCTGATGTGGTTTTTCTTTGCTTGTTGACTTGAATAAAAGATGTATTTACAGTGATGTTCTCACTGGTTTTGATATAAATGAATAGATAATCATTCATGTAATTTACAAATTAATAACCACGAGCTGACAAACTTCTGTCTCCAAAAATGTATCTAAGAAACTTCAAATTTCGGCAGAGCCATCTTAACAGTAGCTTTTCACTCATTAGTGTGCAGTGGTGGTAAGCTTATACAATATTTCACAGAAAGGGGACAATGTGATGAAGAATATTTGTGTAGCAGAACTTATTTCTTCTTCTTTTGTACCCCATAAATAATCTCAAGAATACTCAGATTTATCTTTTGACCCTTAGGAAGGAGCCCGACACCTAGGTTGGGAAGGGCTGGATGAAACTACTTCATAGTATATTAGGTAGTTAAAACTAGCTCCACCTCAAGTAGAGACAACAGTAAAATGCTGCTTGAGCAATGGTGCATTAGTAATAACAACCTAATGATAAAATATATAATAATATATCAGTCACGAGCCATTTTTCTGCAGAACAAGTCATTTTGATTCTCTAAGTACATTTGGCTAATAATACTTCTGTACATTTACTTAAGTAGGATTTTGAATGAAGGATTTAAACTTGTAGTGGAGTACTTTTAGATTGTTGTATTTGTAGTAATATTACTATGTCACTTTTTCTTGTCTATTTTCTCCCCAGCAAGACATGAATGTATGTGCCAAAGTAGAATTCATCAACCTTGGCCTTGATTTCTTTGATAAGCTGTTAATCTCTCCACACCCTCTCCACCGTGAAATTACTCCTGGTATCTGTCACTACATCACACCAAGCTAAGCCAGTGACCATCAGCTGACCCTGGACTTGCTCAGTGGCAGGTGTGTGTTTTCCTTAGTTTTATTTGACCCTCAACAAACTCGGTGTGTGATGCCTCTCCAGTGTCTTTCATGTCAGGGCACTTGACCTCAATCAGGCCAGAGGGAGGGTCCTCATTTGGGTCAACCACTTTGACATCTGGACTGGCTCCAAGGTGTGGCGCATTGACGTGGATGATGAGACCACTGAGAGAACATTAACATCGAAGGTGTCCGCATGCTGTCAAAGAACCTGTGGCTTGAGTTCCACTCCTTGTTTCATGGCTTTTGTTAATGTTAGACATTTTGCACTAGATTATCTATTTTGCAACCGACATGCACTTTCAAATGAATTTCGAGGTAATTGCTCAACTGTCAAATTAAAACTGTATAAAAAAATGAATTGCTCTTTTTTTTTTTTTTCTGGGTGCAGCTCCTGTGCCAGGCCTGCAGTTCGCTTGTGCAAGCAAGGGCAGCTGGAACATTTTTGGTTCCCTGTGTACTAAAATCAGCTAAACCAAATGGTTGCACAAACCTCTTCCAGCAGCACAAGAGCATGAATATGCTGTCATCTGAGGTGGTATGTTTGTAGTTTCAAAGGTGATCTGAAGAAAGTGATGTCAAGACTTTCATATATATATCCCAACGTATTTAAATAATATAAACCTGTCAAATTGATCCCATAGACCTTAGATAATATCCTTCAATAAGCGTATCAATTCCACTGCACTGGAGAGGTCGAGCTCAACTTCTTGGAGTTTGACTTGTTTTCTGGACACGCTTTTTGATTGCATAGGAAAGCTATTTCTAACCTTTCCATCTGCCTGCGAAGAGCCAGAGCTTCGTTGCGTGTGGTTATGTTTTGATTAACTGTAAGGGACGCACACTACACATCAATGTTTGAGTACCGTATTGCACATCTTTGAATACTTTCACTGCACATGTAGTCATGTTAATTTCCTTTATGTTTGATCATGCTGAATCTTGTACAGTGTAACCTTAACAGAAAGTATAACAACTGGTCAAGTGTTGTGTGCCCACTACTGTGAGAAAGCATAACAGTTGATCAGGTGTCAAGACTTGAAGTGAGTGACCACATACAGAGACTTCTCTTACAGATGAGCCCTTTGTCTTGAGAACAGAGGGCTTGTAAATTGTGAACTATCATGAACCAAGGCTGATGAAATGTAGGAGGGTAACAGAAGGTCACAGTACCACAGATGGGAGGGCCGAGCCAAGGTATAAAGGGAGTCAGCAGCTTCTCATCTGTGTGCCTTTTACAAACTAACTGACAATACTGTAAGAGATTCTTGTCTCGCTGTCAGAGTGGGATTATTACAAAATTGCCACAACATTAACATCCTCTGCGATTTTAAGAAGCGAGTCGTGGATGTTGCCATAGTAGTAGCGTTAGTAGCCTGGGCATGGGCGCACCACCTTGTGTCAGATAATGACTTCAGAGTCTGAATTCTCCTGTTTGCATTCGGTTCGAGGCCTGATGTGACAATCTGCCACCGCGAAGTGGAGTTTGAGCAGCAGTTGAATACACTTTGAACAAACGTGAAAAACTGATCTGTTTGAAGGCAGCAGTTCACTGAATTTACTCCAACTAAATTCAGAGTATGCGCAGCACAAGGCACCCATTCGGCCAGTGGATTGATGTTCCTTATTCGTGACTGCACGCCTTTATATAGTCCTGACATGTTGCTGGCGTTGTCATAGCACTGTCCACGGCCTGTTAATGCCCAACTCACCCAGAACAGAGAGAATAGCATCTGCTATAGACTCCCATGTGACTGCAAGAATTTCATGAAGCGTTCCTGTATAGATCCTGCTGGGGATACATAGCACATAATAAATGTGAACTGGTCTGTGTGTGATACGTCTGGAGTGAAATATACACTAATGGAAAAATACTTGGCTATTTGAATGTTATTCATAATTTCTGACAGAACTTGTTCCCCCATTAAGTGAACAAACTCATCACATATTGTTGTGGAAAGATATCACGGTGTCCCCTTGAATGGGTCGTACTGACTGGTCACTTCTAAGCATCCCAAATAATTGCCATCATTGGGCGAGCCAAATGTGTGTGTGTCCCCTCTAAAGGCAAGTAGTGTCCCAGTCACTGCCATCTCCCTGGATGCCGAAAAAACTTTCGACAGGGTGGAGAAATGGAATGGAGATTCCTAAGTGCGGCTCTGTTGTTCCTTGGATTTGGCTCTGTCTATTACAAATGGCATAATTTCCACATTCTTCAACATCACACGAGGAACACGCCATGGTTGCCCCCTCTCTCCGTTGTTGTTCCCAATTTTTCTGGAGCCTTTGGCAATCATGATTAGAGCAGATCCAAATATTGGAGGGGTCAAGGCAAGGCAAGGCAAGGCAACTTTATTTGTATAGCACATTTCATACACCAGGGCAATTCAATGTGCTTTACAGGGTAATAAAAATACAGCAAGGTAAAGAGATGTACAATATAAAAGTGCCAAAAATACAGGCAAGTGACACAAAAGATACTAGATTTAAAAGTAGACAAGTATATTTTAAATACGTAAGAATAAAAAGATAAAATAACACAGAAAATATTCCCACATGTAGATGCAAAATTAAATTAAATTAGAAACTATTAAAATAAAAAAGAAGAAGGGTATTTAAAAGCTAAGTTAAGAAGATGTGTTTTTATCCATTACTGGGTGGAGTAGGCAGTGTAAAATAGAGATTTGAGTTTTGGTCAGTGTCGGGGCTCGTCTAACATCGCTTGGGAGGTTATTCCAGGTTTGTGTTGCATTGTAACTAAATGCTGCTTCACCATGTTTTGTTGTAATTCTCAGGACAACCAGTAGGCAAGTCCCAAATGTCCTCAGCATTCTTGGGGGTGCATATGGCACTAGCATATCTGAGATGTATTTGGGCACAGAGCCACAGAGTGATTTATACACGAGCAACATCATTTTGAATTGAATTCTCTGTGTGACTGGTAGCCAGTGTAGGTATTTTAGAACTGGTGTAATGTGGTCATCTTTCTAGGTTTTTGTTAGGACCCTGGCAGTGGCATTCTGAATGAGTTGGAGTTGTCGAAGAGCTTTTTTTGATAGCCCTGTGAACAGACCATTGCAGTAATCTAATCGACTGGAAATGAATGCGTGGGTAAGCTTTTCAAGATCTTGCTTGGAGATTACTCCTCTGATTCTTGTGATGTTTTTTAGATGGTAGTAGGCAGACGAAGTAAAGGATTTGATGTGACTATTGAAATTTAAATCTGAGTCTAAGATAACGGCAAGATTTCTGGCTTGACTCTTAGTCATGACATACAGGGAGTTAAGGTGAGAGTCGATATTCTGTCTTTCTTTCTGTGCTCCAAAGACAATTATCTCTGTCTTATCTCTATTTAGTTGGAGAAAAATTTGCTTCATCCAGTCACTGACGTGTTCGATGCAGTTACACAGAGATCCTACAGGTCCATAGTCACTCGGTGTAAGTGAGATGTAGATTTGCGTGTCATCTGCATAATTATGCTAAGCTACTTTATGATTTTGAATAAGGGAAGCATATAGAGGTTAAACAAGAGAGGTCCCAAGATGGACCCTTGTGGAACCCCGCAGGTCATGGCCATCTGTTCGGACACACAGTTTCCAATGGAGACAAAGTACTTTCTGTCATGAAGATATGTCTTCAATTTAATTCAATTCAGTTTTATTTTTATAGCGCCATATCATAACAAAGTTATCTCAGGGCACTTTTTCATATAGAGCAGGTCTAGACCGACTCTTTATGTTTACAGAGACCCAACAATTCCCACCATGAGAAGCACTAGGAGACAGTGGCAAGGAAAAACTTCCTTTTAACAGGCAGAAACCTTGAGCAGAACCAGAACCAGGCTCTAGGTGGGCGGTCATCTGCCTCGACCGGTTGGGCTGGAAGAGAGAAGGAGAGAGAGAGAGAGAGCGAACCAGCCCACGTAGATGTCAATGAAGCGGCCCTGATGGTCACAAACAGCCTGCAGGATGATGGATGGAAACAGTTTCCTGTTCCTGTAGCACTGACCATCAGGGCCGCTCTGTGGCTTGATGCGGACATGGCAGCCGTCGATTGCTCTAGCTGCTTTTATGAAGGCCCTATGTCTTGCCAGCCCTGCAAACCCACGGGATACAGCCTCCAGCTCTTCCAGGGTCTTCGGTAGGTGGATGACCTTGTGGCGAATGGCCACCACCTCCTCAGCAACTCTGTGTGTGCAACTGTGAATAATGCTGTAGACAGTGGAACGAGGCTGATAGTGGCAATGCATTGATATACCTGTATATACAGTGTATAGGTACATAGTAAATATAAATAATAGGCTAAAATTGAGCATTAAAATTTTTAATATAATTCGAATGAAGAACAGAGTGAGCAGGCTGGCAGGATGAAAGAAATTGGGCGGTTTAAAGTGGTAAGTGCAAGCTGTATTGAAAGAGGAAGTAAGTGGAGTAAGGGAGTGATTTGGGGGGTGCCTGTCGGAGTCACAATGGAGGAAATTATATCAAACCTAAAAGGGGGAAGTCTGAAAGGAGCTCAGCGGTTGCAGGTAACTTGAGAGGGAGTGAGGAAAGACAGTGAGTATGTTGTGCTTGATTTTGAGGAGGAAGTGCTCCCAAGGAAAGTGACTCTAGGCTTCTTGGGTCATAGAGTAAGAGAGTGTGCAACTGTCAAAGGTTTGGTCATACAGCCAAGACAAAGGTAGAAGAAGATGTGCCAGATGTGGAGAAGATCATGAGTATGGGCAATGTAATCATGAACAACCAAAATGTTGTAACTGTGCTGGGCTGGGTCTGGGGCTGTGCAGTGTGGCTTATGGAGAAATGGTGAAAAGGAAAATTGAAATACAGCAGGTAAGAGCTCAGAACAAAATCACATATGCAGAGGCTGTGAAGATGGTGAGTCGGAGAGGAGAAATTGATTAAAGAAGCAGAGCAGGAAAACAACCCACAAAAGATGAAGAAGTAATGGTTGATTTAAAGAAGCCAGTCACTTTCATAGCAGGGGTAGTAAATACTACAATGGAGGTCAAATCCAAAACAGAGAGAAAACAAATAATTGTAAAGGCAGCAGCTCATCGTCTAGATATCAGCGGGCTAACATGGGAGGAGGTGAGGAGTGATCTCAGTAGCAAACCAGGAGAAACCATGGGTTGGATAATACTAATAATGGTTCTCCTGCTACAATGGAATTCAATTCAATTCAGTTTTATTTATATAGCGCCATATCATAACAAGTTATCTCAGGGCACTTTGTCATAAAGAGCAGGTCTAGACCGACTCCTTATGTTTACAGAGAGCCAACAAGAATGCTAGAAGTTTGTTGGCCAATGGACAGGACTTTAATGCACATAACACGTTATGGGGAAGAATAAGAACAGATGTAAATGGTGAGATAATTGAAGAACTACTAGAAGAAAAGAGCATGGTTTGTTTAAATGATGGGAGAGGGACTAGATTAGATGTGCACACAGGGAACACTTCAGTACTAGATTTAACCTTAGTATCTAATTTACTGGGCATATGTGAGTGGGATGTATCAGAAGAATCATCAGTAGGTTTTGATCGTTTTCCAGTGTGGCATATTACTACAAAGAAATAAGAAACAAGGGGAAATATTGGGGAAGTGGGTATTTAGCAGTGCAAAATGGGAAATGTTTAAATATATATGTGAGATTGAAATGGATAAGATAGATTTAAATGAAGATATGGAGGAGACTGATAAAAAAAAACGTGTAAAACAACATTACTAGAAGCTGTTAATCAGTCTATTTCTAAAAGTAAAGGAAGAACGAAGAGAAAGGCGGTTCCCTGGTAGTCAGATGAGTGGGAAAGTAGAGAAAGAATGGAATGAAGCTCTCAGGATATTAAGAAGAACTCATCATTTCAGAATGTAATTAATAATTTTTAGCATCTATGAAGCTGCTAGGGTTTTATAATAAAGTATGGGAAGTGGGGAAAAATGCCAACTGGTTGGAAAGAGGCAGTGATTATTCCTATCAGGAAGGGCCCATCAAGTGCAACGAGCTATAGGCCAATAGCACTGACATCACATATAGGAAAGATAATGGAAAGCATGATTACAGAAAGATTAGCATTTTACATGGAAAGCAGAGGAAATCTATCACCTCATCAGAGTGCATTTAGGTGGGGCAGAGGAACCATGGATCCTGTTATATGTCTGGAAACGGAGATTAAGAAAGCACAAGTTAAAGAATCTGTAATGGCAGTTTTTTGATGTAGAAAAGGCATATGATATGGTTTGGAAGGAGGGATTAATGATNAAATTAAATATGACAGGAATAGCAGGTAGAACATATAATTGGATTAAAGACTTTCTATTTGATAGATTTATACAAGTCAGAATTGGGTCAGCCTTTTCAAGAAGATATACAGTAGATAATGGTACTCCTCAGGGCAGTGTCATTAGTCCAATACTCTTTTCCATTATGAGAAATTATGTTTTTTCCCAAGTTCAGGGCAATATTGGACGGTCATTGTTTGCGGATGATGGA
>LKNJ01007280.1:16420-36342 GCA_002120245.1 Maccullochella peelii
CAACCAGTTAATAATGAACTACTGGGCATATCTTCAAGGGCATTCTGAAGATCAGCAACCAAGCAACAAAGGTACTTCTCCCATGTTGGGAGAGAGAAAAGTGTTTTGCATGGAGCAGTGAGACATTACATCAGAAAAGATATATCCCTACAGTACCGTTGCCAGCAACACCACTCTGGCTGTTTCCATCAGTGTCAACCGATTTCTATATTCTGGAGAAAATGCAGACACATAAAGGTTCTGGAAATATTGCAGTCTTGGTTGAAGATAGGTGACAAACAGCATATCAAACATTTGTCTCAGTATATAGCCTACTGATGGATCCAGGAAAGAAACTGGGCTGAAAAGAATTTAGTGTTAAGCGAAATATATAGGGTACTATTTTTTGTTAAGGAGGCTAGATAACGCTGGTCCACACTCCAACACAGTAGGTGGCGGTAATGCACCTTAACGCCGGTTGCCACCCGCCATAAAACAGGAAAAAAAAGAAGGAAGAAGACGAAGACCGGCACGGAAGTGTAATGGAAAACATGGCGGCGCCTTATGTCGACATTATTTAGGGCAAATCGACTGCAGTCACAGGAAATGTAGGCCTACCAAGTGTCAGCACGGATACTTTTGGACACGTGGTACTCTGAGCTGAAGTGACAGCTGCTGTTAGTATGTGGACGAACGGCAAGACAGCAGGAGCTTCTCTGAAAATCCTCAGCGTCTTCCAGCACTGCTGTGTGCGGACAGCGCGGAGGGGGGACGCTGACGGGCCACAGCGGCGGCTCTGTAGACTCATGTCATCATCAGGACCCCCGTGGAGGCTCTTGTTCTTTGGCTCTGATCAGTTCGCCGTGGAATCTCTAAAACTCCTCACATCCAGCAGGTGCAAAATCTGGTGTGGGTCATGTGATCGATGTTCAGCTATTACATATGGCTGAATGTTCAGATGTCCAGATCCTTTCTTGTATTGGTTGTACGCATACTTTTTGCCATATATATCTATTTGTTAAAGTGTTTTTGGTTTTAAAAAAAAAAAAAAAAAAAAATCAGCTGATATGCTTCCATGAGATTTTTTTTTTAACTCTCAAATATCTGTATGGGCCTCAAAAATCCATTATCATTCAGACTCTTATGTCAGTATCTTTTATAATGCTACGTTGTACAATAGAGTACAACAACCTACATAAGATAATTGAATAAACTGTAAGCATTAAGCCCGAATGCATAGGCTGTCAAGTTCCAAGAGCATCCACATGCGGCTTAACTATAAGCCTAACACCAACATGGACCCCCTTAACAGTAATGCTGTTTGTGCTGTTGATGTAGGAGTGCTGCAGATAGTGGAAATGTATCCAACTCGACCGTGGACAGTTCTTGGGGAGTACTACTGCATATGTGGAGTCTTGATGCAACTTTTTTCACATATGCAGTAGTACTCCCCAAGACCTGTAAACCGACTTTGATGGGTAAAATCGGTATTCCCCTTTAAAGAAACTAAGCCTTGGTGAAGGTGTATGTGACCAAAATGTTGCATGAATGAATTATTACTTAATATTTAAATGACATATCAGTGAGTCAAGTCACCTTGTTATATTCAATTGGAATGTTTATTTTTAACACACACAACTAAAAACTATCTACCTGCTATGCTATAGAGGCCATGTGGGACTCTGAATGGACTGTAAACATTGACTATATTTTCATTACAACAGACTTCCATGCAAATTAAAGCCTTTTAATGATTTGTAAGGACGTCACTCTGTGCCCTGTTGTACTTGTAACTTTAATGTGAATGCCGGATTTTTTCCATACTGGGATCCAGTAGAACATGTTGAGCTGAAGTGCTTCATCGTCTTGGAAGAAAGGAAATGAGTGCATGGTAACTAAACTCAATGTTCTGTTTGTAGGAGCTCCAGTGAAGGGATAGTGGAGTCCCTTGAAGTTGTCACTTTGTCTGGTGAAGTCCCGGTGAAGAGGTTTGCTCAACAGAACCACCTTCCAGTCCACAGCTGGCCCCCTGACAATGTGAATGGACACTTTGATGTTGGGGTGGTGGTGTCTTTTGGCTGTTTACTCCATGAGAGACTGATCAACAAGTTTCCATAGTGAGCATTTTTTAATCCGTCAGTGATGTGTTAAAAATAACCTGTGGACTGTTGCTGCGCTGCTGTTGAATGCATATAGGGGAAACACTGCGACATCTCAGTGTGTCGCCACATTGATGAGAACAGGCCAGACGGGTCAGGAAACACGAGCAGTCAGACACTGAGACAAACGTATTTGGAAAAGAAAACTGTCCTACTCTGTCCTCTGTTTGTGTGTACACAGTTTTCCTGTGCACCTGTCAACTTGTTTACAACCTGTCTGATCGTCTGACTGCTCATACTGGAGGCTGTATGATTTATACAAAGGGGTGTCTAAATACTTTTGGCCATATTGTGTATTTAAAAAACAGCTAATGACCTCAGTTACTACATAAACCATAAAACAAAGATGCATACCTTTTAGCTAAATAAAAGCCATTTTTTTGTCTACTCGGGGTCCTTTGCCTGTAAGGTGGAGAGAAGACAACTGCCTGAAATTTGCTAACATTATTATCCAAAGTCATCTTAAAACATTTTTCAGTGTATATACATGATCCCCACAACAACAGGATGGTGTTAGCCTGAAACCCTGGCCACTACATATACTAACATAATACATAGAGTCTAATCAACACAGAAGGCATGAAATTATAAACTGTATATAACTGTGTATGTGTGTCTGTTCACATGCTCTTTCGTTGCAGCGGGATTTTGAATGTTCACCCCAGTCTGCTGCCGAGGTGGCGGGGTCCAGCGCCTGTCTTCCACACCATCATGCATGGTGACACTGTGACAGGAGTCACCATCATGCAGATCCGTCCTCACAGGTACACAGAGGGAACACTTGTGTGTTTTTCCTGTTTTTCCTTACTACAAACATAAATTAAAAAAAGTCCTCACATCCCAGGTTTGATGTGGGCCCCATTCTCAACCAGGAGCTCCATCAGGTCCCTGAGAACTGTACTACTGATGAGCTTGGAGCTGCCCTGGCCACAAAGGGAGCACATCTGGTGAGTTGTTGGAATATGCCCGGTAGAAGATGGTTACCTTGTCTTCTTACTAACAGGATGGTAACATAGTTACTGTATTTGTATTCTTGATTGCAGCTTATTGATACACTGATGACACTGTCTGACAGAATGTTACATAAAAGGGAGCAAAGACAGACAGGTGCAACATTTGGTACGTAGGTCTGAACTACATAGACCCAGTCATTTTAAATATAAAATAAGAGGAATTCTTCCAACTTACACATTCATTTTGTCAAACAGCCCCAAAAATCAGTACGTCCATGAGCTGGATGGTATGGGAGGAACAGACTTGTGACCAAATTGATCGTCTGTATCGTGCCATCGGATCCCGGGTAATGATGACTGATCTGGACTGTTGTTCAGTTTGAGCTACGGAAGACCCTGTTGAGTGTCACTGTAATGATCCTCGTCTCTGCCATCAGATACCTTTGAGGACCACGTGGATGGGCGGGACAATAAAACTTCTGGATTATGTAGGAAAATGTCACATTTCATTATGTGGTAAGTTTGTTAAAATCAGATTAATATGGACTATGAATATATTTACAATACGTGCACACTTTTTTCTGGTTATTATCAGGTTTTTGGAGTATCGAGTTTGTTTGTTTGTTTGTTTGTGAATGAAAAACTCACTCTGGTTTCGATGAGGGAATAATACCTTCATCATGTTTCTGGAAAACTTGAATATTCAAGCTGGGTTACTCTGATAGAAACTGGGATATTGTGACTTGTTAACACCAGTCACAGTTTTCTGATCACTGTCTGCCATGTGTGCAGGTGTGTCACTAAATCAAACCAAATTGCAGTCAGTCTGTAAAATAAAGAGTTTGTGAGAGTGAGTTTGTAGAGGAGTTACGGTGATGGTGAGGAGTCAAAGAAAATCTTGACACAGGCAGGCAAACCTTGATAATGTGAGAATCAACATATGTGATGATACATACAGACCATCCATCCATCCATTATCTATATCCGCTTATCCTTAGATGGTCGCGGAGGGCTGGAGCCGATCCCAGCTGACATGGGCAAGAGGCGGGGTACACCCTGGGCAGGTCGCCAGTCAATCACAGGGCTGACACAGGGCCTTAGAACCATTCATGCTCAAATTCAAACCTATTTAGCAATTTAAAGTCGTCCATTAACCTAACCTGCATGTCTTTGGGTTGTGGGAGGAGTCCGGAGTACCTGGGAGAGAACCCACGCAGTTAATATTTGGACATTCACACATATATACGTATACAGGGATATGAATAACCAGTATGTTCAAAACCAGGATGAGACTTACAACCAGGATACAAACACAACCCTGGGAACTTGATGCTATTACTCGGGGTACTAACACTCGTGTCAGGGGCTTCCAGGTCTTGGCCGCCCGTGCATATATGACTCTCCAGAGATGAGCGTTTGGCTGCCAGCCTGTAGGTTAGACGTATAGGCCTACCTGCCGCCTCGCTGCTCCAGTGCTGATCTGATGCCCGTCACTCGGTCAGCTTGCTCTCTGTGGTCCGACGCTGCTTAGCGTCGGTGCTTCATTGACAGTTAATTTGTAGACATTAAACACCCGGACAGTAACTTGAAACAAAACTTTGTCGGGAAAAGGGGGAAACTCGACGGTCCTTCTCCATCGTGTCATCCAGAACAATTTTCCTCAAACTCCAGGGCGCCAGTCTCTCCTAATCCCTCCGGCACACCCCTTTTAAACTAACACCGGCTTTGTGACTAGGTAAGCCCACCCCTCTAGCCATGCAGGACAGCCAATAGAGACATTGTGAATGTAAATGTAGTTAGTGTAGGAATATTTTCAGGCCAGATGGCATTGAGATTTGACGTGTATGTGTGTGCGCATGCATGCGTGTTTGTTGTTGCCCTATGCTACTCCAGTAATGACCCTATATCACTCACATGTTGTTTGCAGATCAAAGTAGGAAACCAGTCCCTGGCTCAGTGAGCTATCAGAAGGAGTCCAATACTCTGGCTGTCTGCTGTAAGGTCTGTCCAACTCTGTTAAACTCAGATTTATTTTGTTTAGTACTGACCTAAACCTGCACACCTGACCCTGTTTACTCAACCCCCACTGCCACGTCAAAACATTTCTCTTTAAAAAGACCTGGGTGATGCGTAGAATTATATTCATTCATTTGAAATGGTGTTTTTACACGATTTTGTAAAATGTCCTTCACATGGGATAACCTGTGCAGCCTTTTTGACAAACACAGCCAACATACCTTCATGTGATATTAAAGCAGGGGTGTCCAAACTTGGCCACATGGAGGAAAAAAAGCATATAGCTCTGGGCCATGAGCCTTTTAATTTAAGAGACTATCTTAATGAGTGAATTTTAAGCACTCCGTGATGTACACGTAGTGTGTGATTACAAAAAATGATTTGATCAGGGGTTACAAAAAAGCTAAAGTTAACTAAGAAATAAACAGAATTCCTGAACTGTCGGCAATTTGAGTCACAAAACGCTTGTGTGACATACAAACAGTATGTAAAGCAGTCTTGCTGGCACTGCTGCGGCTCGCATGCGTGTGGTGTTCACACAGAGAGCGGCGCTGCTGCTGCCAGCCCTCATCTTACGTTGAGTTTGCCTTTTGATAATGGCCATCAATAATAGAATTTTTAGTTTAATTTCATTGTAAATTTAATTTATATTTAGTTAAGACAGAAAAAGGTTCAGAGGCGTGTGCTCAATTGTAACTGGGGAGTCAAAAAAAGAATATTTATATTTTGTTCATGTCTGTGACATATTCTACAGATATCGATATTGAAACTGAAAGGTGTAATGTTGCTGGTTTGATGTCAATATGACTATCGACAGATCATTTTCACTGTCGGGACACAACGATGAAGTGATGATGTTTGTTACTCAAAAGGTCAAAGGTCAACTTCACTGTGACATCATAATGTCCTGGAAAAAGCTTTTTTTTTTTTTGGCCATAACTCAGCAGAAGGGGAGATTGTGACCATATTTCACAGTCGGACACTGAATAGGTGACACTTTTGACTCAGAAGTCAAAGGTCATTGTGACCTCAAAACAGGTTTTTAGCCAGAATTTAAGAATGAATTGGGCGATTCCAGATTTCACACACATATTGCCTGGGACGACACAATGAGTAAACAACAGCACAGTACGGGCTCTCCTCCATCTCATTCCATTCTGCCTTTTACTTCCTGCTTCACTTTGAATTTTGAGCGTCATTTGAATCACGTGACTGCAAACGATGTATTGAAGCGCACCTAGCTTATCGTGATCCAGTGAGTGAGTGAGTGAGTCTCACCTACAGCTCATACAGAGGCTTTGTATCTAAAAAAGGCCAGGAGAAAACAAAAGCACCACATGTTGTGTAGCTACTGTGTAGTTTATGAGAATCCATCTTTACATAGTAATCAAGTACACGTGTTCCTGTTTAGCCAGTACAGCTATGATAATGCTTCATGAATCCGTTCAACAATGTATACTCACTGGAAATATACATATGCATCATCAATAGTTACTGTAGTGATAACTTCCAATCAGCCAAAAGATACACTGTATACCTTTTCTATTCAATTCCTTCCAAGTATTCACTACATATATTATATGAGTCTGGATGTAACATGGATGTAAACTGCACCACGGGGTGGTAAGTCTAGTTTCGATCAGTGTTAATCTGCAGTTGTTTTTTGAGTTAAAAAAGTTTGAGTTTGTTGTTGTACTGATGGAATTAGTGCTTTGGAAATGTACAATATGCTGAATTTATCAAATTTAACTTAGCAAATGATAAAAGAGGACTCTTACTAAAATATGATGAAAAAAAGGGAAATTAATAATAAAGGCCTGTCACTCATAAAAAGCACGTTTCAAATAAAGACCTGATTCTAACCCTGTAATGTTTTGAATGTAGTGACAATAGCAGTGCATTCTTTCCCCCCTTTTCCTTTAGATTTATGTCATTCTGACATATTTGGTGGGTCAAACATTTGTGTTGATGTCTGTTCTGCGTTCCAGGATGGCTGGGTGGGATTCAAGGCAGTGCTCCTGAAAAAAAGGCTGACAGCGGCTGACTTCTACAATGGCTACCTGCATCAGACGGCTGAAGGACTGTTTGTCAGTAGAAAAGGAACTGAAGCACGTCAGATGAGAGAGAACTCGGCGTTGTGATGCAATAATAATCATTTTCTTCCTTGATGTTAACACTGCAGACGTGATATCACCAAATGGAATTTACTGTTTTTAATTTGCTACGGTTGTCTGTTTTAAGACATCTGCATTTACAGTACATGTACTGTATTACTGTGTTTGTACTGTATACTTGCAATAAATGAATGTGCTGTTGACTGACAGATACCAGGAACAATCATGAAAACGGTTTCTTTCTTTTTATTTTACCTTTTAAAGGACTGTTTTTCCCATGACTTGCAAGTTTTGATGATTATGTGAGATTTTAGTCACCAATCGTCTTGAATCTAATTCCACTGTGTGCAGTTGGAGCGTCTGATTTAAAATGTGCCTGTGGTAAGAGTAAGTGTTGACCCATGGTAACTTTGTGTATTTTACAATGATAAAACCGCCACTGGCCAGGGAGCCTAGTTATACTGACATCCCTGCAAGGCTATACGCAAACCACAATAAACAGTTTATTTACCTGTTGAGCAGACAGTGGTCTGGTAGTGGCTGGAGCTTTGACAGCTGCTTTGACTGATCCAGCAGGGATTTACTGGAGTTGGCTTGCAGGTGTTTTGTCTTCACGTGCTATACCACTGACTACTGTAAAAAAAAAACAACCCAACTACATCCTGTGTAGGGTGTGGGGGCAATAGCTCATTAATCACGTTACCAGAGGAATCTTTAACACATGTAAATTCGGATGTGCTAAATGCTGTGAACCTATTGACCAGCTCAAAATCCCTGTGCTATCAGCCATGCCTGCTAGCAAAGTTAAAAGGATAGGTTTTTGGATTTTTAGCCAGGTCGGAGGCATTGCTCTAGAGATGGCAGTGTGTGGTCGGTCGGTCTGTCCAACACTTTGGTCCAGACTGAAATATCTCAACAACTATTGTACTCTAAGTTTGTGTTTAGTGCTAATTAGCAAAACTGCTAAACTAAGACAGTGGACATGGTAAATATGATACATGCTAAACATCAGCATGTTAACGTTTTCATTGTGAGTAGCACGCTGATGTTAGCATTTAGCTCAAACCACTGTTGGGCCTGAGTACAGCTTCACAGAGATTCTAGCTTGGCTGTAGACTGTAGTCTGTTTTTAAGTCTATCTTAGCTGACTGCTGAAGCCTCATGTGAGGTGAACTGAACTTTGTAATGCATTTTCACACAGAATAAAGATTGTCGATTTTATAGTCATGCTACAAAGGAATCGCTTGATGACCAGTATGGAGAAGAAGAATGATCACAGTGACCAAAAACTCTTTAAACATACTGCAGGCTATATGTGGCATGTGAGTACTGTAGTAATTAATTAATTAGTAAGTAATTCTTCTGAGTACAGTGATCACAGGAAAGTTATTTAATGGTGCTTTTGTTATTGCAGACAGAGGGGTGATGAACATGTAATGCAAACTTGCTGCAATAAAAGACAATGGCAGCTTTATCAACTTTTGATATAACCCAGAAGGCAGAAGGCCTGTGCCAGAGTTCTGAGGTTCATATTTGATCAGCAAAGAGGTACTCAGGAGCAAGGCCTCATAGATGAGAAATAACCAGTGGTGTGTGGTCCATTCAGGGCGCTGGTGCGCCACCCCTCCTGCAAATCCAATTGTGAAATACATAATTTAACGAAAAATCGTTTTTGTTATTGTTGTGTGTATGAATTTCAGTTGTTAGTGTCATCAATTATACATTGTAATAGAAATGTGCGATGACTAATGAAAAAGCCTACTGTCTTGGTCTCTGTGCCTTTTCTCCACCTGATGGCGGTAGGGGAGACTGGGGGCTGTAATTACTCAAAAACCTCTTGAACTATTTATATACAATTTTTATGTAGGTAACTTGTATCTGTGTTCTACTTGTTAACAGTCATCAAATGATTTAACAAACAATATTAGAGTCAGAAATGTTACATTTGCCCCCGCATATGGGGGTAATTGTAATAACGCATGTAGGCTAGGCCTAATACCTTCATATAAATACCAAGGACCACAATAAACATCTAAGAATATAGATATGGTTAAAGCAATGTAATACCCATTGAACAATTAATTCCAGTTTAACCACTTCTGCAAAATGTTGCCTAAAATGCCTATCCAAGGCACAAAGTAGGAATTGAAAGCTGTTCATGAACCATTTGGAGTAGGCCTATATGCATAATCTTGGGCTTAATGTCTTGCTGTGGCTTTAACAAACCCCATAGCGTTGCATATAATTTTTTTCTCCATTTCTTAGGCCTACATACATCAACAAATCAGTTCTGTATTTAGGTGCAATGATAGAATTGTACAAATATAAAAACAATTTATTAAGCAACAGTAACCGCATCACAAAAAAGGGTCAACATTAATTAATCAACATTAAAACATCAGTGTGGCTGACAACAAAATGACCAGACTCACAAACCATTTCACCAAAATGCAGATTAACACTATAACCAACAGTTATAAAAAACATTGTGAGATGGAGGAGCCTGAGGCAGAAGGGCCTCAGATGGTGGACTGAGGCAGAGGTGCAGATTCTGAGGCAGAGGGCTGTGGTGGGCATGGATGGTCAGTGACACATGAGGGGGCATATTCCTGGTTGGTGAAAATATCCCTGTTTAAAGGCCAGATTCCTGAGCACCTGAAGCCTGCCTGGGTATTTGTGGTGGCAAGGCAACCTTCACTATTCCGGGCAGGTCGTAAATGGTTATGGTGTGCCTAGGGTGTGTCTTCATCCATTTGTCTTGAAAATAGTTGACGTACCTCTTCAGCGGGCCATAAACACTGTGGTCCAGAGGCTGAAGTTTATGTGAACAGTGAGTGGGGAAAGATAAGAGTCCAATGCCATGTCTCTTACAAAAATCAATCCCCTCCACTGACAGATGGGAGGCATGGTTGTCCAGAATCAGCAAGACTTTTGATTGAGTGCTGGATCTCGTGTGAGTTTGAAAGTGGAGCAGGAAGACAAGGAAATCTTCTGCTTGCATCCAGCCAGATCCATTTGCCGTCCCAGTACATCAAGGTGGTCCATCTCTGATGAAATGAAGATGGAAGTTCTTCCTTGGGAAGACAAAGTGGGGAAGAATGGTGTTACCCAAGGCACTGATGGCTACCACTGTGATCACCAGAGAACCACACTCCCTAGAGGTCAGAGCTCCAACCTGTTTGGCACCCCATCTGGCCAGTACCCTGCCGGGGTTCTGGACTGTAGTTATACCAGTTTCATCTGCATTCCATATATCTTTTGCATTGAAATGGAATCTCTCCACAACCTCTTCCAGATTAGGCTACTAAAGAACTTTCCCACATTGGTTCGGTTAAAGCTGGTGGCTCTGGCAAGGCTTGTAGCCTGGGGACTGCAGATGGAAAGTGTAGGGTGCCTCTGAAGAAAGCCAGTGAGCCAATCTGGCCCTGCCATTTCATTGGCAATCCATGAAGCTGGGAACTTGGGATTGTATGCCACAGTCAATTGGTAGGCAAGCTGCGTGTAATATGTTTGGCTTTTCCTGGTGGACCCTGATTGGTTGATACTGCACGCCGAAAATAACTGTATCTGGGGAGGAACATTTTAAGCCCAAGAACTGTTGACAGATTGGGTGATTATCCAATTTGATGGCTTTAGAAGGGATTATGTCGCTAAAAATTAACATGGGTGGGTTGACAAAATGTTGACGTTTTTCTTATTTTTTTCAATGTTCATATTTTTTCTGGCTAATAATGATGTTTTTCAACCAACCTGGCAACACTGCTCAAATAGCTAGAACGCTACTTGACCAGGCTGGTCAACCACCAGAGGCGCGCCTGCCAACTTCTTGCTAGTCAGACCAGTGTGTGTGTGTGTGTGTGTGTGTGTGTCAAACTGGAACTCTCTTTTTAAGTCTGATAACACACATGATGTCTGAATTGGCAGCATAAAGAAAATCTCTGTTTATGCCTGATTGGTACCAAAGTGTCATTTCCGGCGCCGTCCCAGGTGACGTCTGATCTTCTACTTTTGTACTTGTGTTTGACATTTGTTTTTGCACTATTATTTGTATCAAGTGGTTTGTTCATGTACTGTTGCTGTGACGTGTATCTATCTGTCGATCTTATTTAGTATCCATCTATCTTATTTACGTAAGGACTTACTGGATATTGGCTTTTTAAAAAAAAATTTTTTATGTTACTCTGAAAGGTTCTGGAAAGATACAGTTTATATGGCCATTCCCATTGCAAGTGTTGTTACTAACTTTGAAAGGCCAACCAATCAGTCTGTTTTAAACAGATAAAAAAAAGCATTTGAATACCGTTTTCTGCATTTCTACATGCTTTTATCATATTCCCAGATACTTAAAAGCAACACATTATGATTAAGACGGCTATCATGCTTAGTTTAATCATTCTGCCAGATAAGTGGTAAATGTACATCAGAAAAGGCTGTCTTACTCTCTGCACGTTTAACCCATAACCCTACCGAACATCACATTTATGGCCCAGTCCACAGATAATGTTCCATTTGTTTTAACTGTACGACGTCCCACTCAGTACCTTGGTTACAATTCTTCAAATATATTTATGTTATATTTTTCTGTTAAAAAAACAAATAACAGCTGACATATCATTTTCAGATATTGCAATATCAATATTGGTATCAGTCTAAAAATATCCAGTATCGGTTAGGCTTTAATAAGAATATTAGAAGGAGCATTCGACTTTAAACGTGTTCTATTCCTCACTTTACGATTTATGTTAGTGACATTTTAATCAAAACATTTTTTTATTTAGGCCAAGTTTCCTTGTTGCTCTTTGTATTGTATTTATTCAGCTGATGCATCTTTTGTACTTGATTTTACCTCTTAAATTGCGGCCATGCATAATAAAAAATAAAACATTAACCACATCAAGCTTGTAGGAAATTAGGAAATGATTGTCCATGATAGGTTCCTCTCTATGGACCGTACCACACTACACTGTAACCCAGGGAACTGTCACGTGCTCTTTCACTACCGTCCCCAAGAGCACTAGATACCAAAGATCGCTCATGAAGAAAATAAATTCCATTGAAACATAAAATTCTACATACAGCCGTTTAAATCTAATTTGAAGCACATATCACATATAATGTTGGCTCTTACCAGTCCCCCCACCCCCCTTGCAGCTGTCGAGTGGTAACTGTTCAGCAGGAGAGACTGCCATTTTACACAGTGACTACTAGCTAAATCTCTAAAGTGACAGACCACAACTAATTCACCTATGTAGTAGTCAGCTTGTTTCCAAAAGTACAGTATAAATAACGTTATATTGTAAGTAAACATCAAAAACGACACTTTGTTTTAAGCACAAGTCAAATTAACAGTGGCGTAAAAAACACGGGTAAGTTGGGCGTTTTAAGTTATCAAACGCTGTTGTAGCTAACTAACGTTACCATAACATACCCACGGCACTGTAGCTTTGTAAGTACTTGTTGTCTTGGTCGTTCAGCTAGCACGAGTGCTTGTCAAGGCTTCATGTACAACCTACTTTTATGGGCTGAATGGCAGTTTGATAATATGACAGTAATATGATGACAGTATTATGTTGATGAAATGACGTCATGATAGAGTAAGCAAGAATGTATGTTTCGGGTGCCGTTAGCCAGTAATGGTATGGGGCTTTGCTACGCTGAAAGATTTGTAGTTAACGGTGTATATCCGAAAAGAGGGTACGCACGTGATGTCACCGAACGCGGAAGTTGCCACTGTTACCTCTCCCACAGTCAGGATCTGTCATCGTGGACCATGGATGTATAATAAGACACCCACTTGCTAAAATGGTAAAAAGGCTGTTTCAAAAGGTGATTCAAAAGACTTCTGAAAAGTTATTACATACTGCCAAAGTCTAAAGAGAAGTATAGCGAAGTGGTACTTTTAAAGGGTCTCTGTATCTAGTGTTAACCAATCACACAATTATCTGAATTAAACATGTAATTTAAAAAAGTATTTTAACAAACCTGACAACCAGAATGCTTTAAAATCTATGTGATTTTAATGAGGTGGACAAATCCCACTTTGAAATAAAACCATATGCCTTTGGGCATGTGTCCGCCAGCAGCAGCAACAGTAAGAACTCGACAGTAAAACTGTCTAAACGATTTGCGTCTGCACTTGTGTTTCTAGGTCATTTTAATAGAGACCTCTGTTGCCTGAACAACATAAAAATGGTCAAATCTCCTCCTAAGCCCTCTTTCAGTTGGCAAACCACAAAGCTGCATCACAGTCAACATCTGGTAAGCAGTTAGACAGACATTGTTATTTTATGGTTATGACATTTTCTGACATGACAGAAAGTTATCTTCTTAACTTTGCTGCCACGCAACCCCCATAAATTTACATATTTTTCTCTTTCTGTTGTCAGACAATTAACAAGTATGAAATAGTTATTTAATCACGGTCCATAACTATTGCCTGTTAAACAGCAGATATTCCCACGTTGCTGTGCTGCGGTGATAAAACAATTACTTTATAATCAAAACGTCATCTGTCAAAATCACCATAAATCCAGGTTAATAACAACAACTCTGCTGTGTTGATCAGCAGTAGGTTGTTCTCTGTGCACCACTCTGCAAGATTGTTAATTTCCTAGCAATATGAAGTCTCATTGTTTGAAATACGGCTGACGATGGTAGTGTCATCCACAAAGTTTGCAACAGAGTTCTGGCCATGTCAGGGATTGCAGTCGTGGGTGAACAAGAGGAGGCTGAGCACACAGCCCTGGGTGGCTCCGGTGTTGGGAGGGAGAAAAACAACATGGCTTCCCAATAGTGATTTTCTCTAGTGTTTTGAATAATGTCCAAGGAGAGAGTGTTAGTGTGGATCTATTCAATCAGGAACGTTTGGACTGTCTATCCTTGCCACAAGCAAAAAACTTAAGTTCTTGTGCAGTTTCAACCAACAGTAGATCTTAAGTTTGATCAGAGAAATACAGAAAAACAAAAATCCACATGCCATGGGCAGTGATTTGCCCATTGAGGTCCCTCACTCGCGCAGAGACACTTGGTGGATGGGGTATGATAATAGTGTTTAGACTTTGTAGAGTTTAGAGCAGCTGCCACTTGAGCGTTAACTGTATTAATCCTCTTATTGAACTCTTACATTGCAGCTTTTACCTTGTTGCCGGGTATTTCATTTTGGTTGTCTATCATGGTCAACTGTGATTCTCTTATTTTGATAGGCTATTATTGAGCAAAATGTTCTCACTACACTAAGATGTTTGATATCACTTTGTTTAGACACTCCGCTTTCATTCATAATCTCTGTGGTACCACTCATGGCTGGATGATATAATCAATAGGCTTGTGCCAATTGACGATAGAATATGGCCAATTCTTAATGCCCTAGCCAAGATGGTGTGTTGTTTTGGACAGTGGGGCAAAACTTTTTCATTAATTGTGTAAAAAAAATCCTGATCTGCTGTGGTAATCCATTTCCTAATTATGTATTTTACATTTGAAACTACATTGTTTTAGAAAACAGCCAAAGCATTGCTCCCTCCAGTGTGTTTTCTGTATGTCAGTACATTTTAGCATTTAACAGAGGGTCAAATGTTTCATGCGCCAGTTGTCATTCAGCTCTGTCCTGGAGTTGTAGGGTTAACTAGGCTGAAAAACATGATGGACATGATGTTAATCAGCGCAAGCCACTCTGTTTCTTGATTTTGTTTAATTAGTTAATGGAGAGATGTGTACAATGCAATCTGATATAAACACGCTGTTCTTCCTCTGACATAAGCATTGCTCTGTGCACTGTGGCATAAATGTTATAGATATGCTCCAATTCTAATATTAAAATATTAAATATCTAAATAAACAAATGCTTAGCTGTTACTTTTGACTTTATCATTGGACCAAGCCTATCCAGGCTCTTCTATGAAGCCTATACAATTTCTTCTGATGTTAGTGGAGGTGTGCTTTATGTTGCGGCACCTCTGCTCTAATACATTGCGGCAAACACTGAGGAGCGTAGGAGTGAAACAAAATTCCAAAATACAGATTCTTAGTTGAAAGTTATTGCACGCTTGAAAGAAGGAAGTCTACATCTTCAAGGTGTTAGGACAGATCTGTCCTCATTTAAATATGAGCATTGTCACAAAGAAGCTTTAAAGGTGCAATATATGAGATATTGAACATTAATATAGCACCAAACAACTGTTTGCTATGTAAAGATATAGTGACGTAATGGCGTCCTGATCAGAGAATGACGTCACACTCCCTCTGTGTGTGTTGTTTTCTTCTTCTCTGTTCTTTGTTTTGGAATCCGTGACGGCCGCGCGTGCATGTTTGTGCATGTTTGTGCATGTTTGTGCATGTTTGTGCATGTTTGTTTGTGCAGGTTTGTGCATGCGAGTCCCTTCACGTTTATGAAGAGACTGAGAGAGTGACGTCCATGTAGCATTGAGATGGCAGACTGCCGTTCAAAGCTAAAGGCATTCATTCATCCTGAGCTGACTCACTCACCACCAGAGACTCCGAGACTCCCAGAGGCTCTGTCCCTCCGCTCCACCCGGTCCTTACCACACAACCGTCTGCAAAGCCCAGTGATATGTGCAAATTTTTTCACTATAGTTAAATATTACTATTACTATTTATTTATAGACTATTTATAGGCGGTTTTGGTGAGTTTTATTGTGTTTCTGTTGAGTTAGAAGTGTGTTTTACGATCTGCGAGGTAAAATGAGTGTTTTTGACAACGAAGTCTGGTGGCTTTGAGGTGAGCGATATAACTGCTGTTTCTGGTTAGGGGGAAGGTGTGGTCAACGTGCCGATTTGATTTGGTCTGAGATGTTGGTGCTAGTGCGACATTTAGTGGCAGCGAATGTCGTATATAGAACCTTTTAAGGTGATTCAGCAGAAATTGGTGGAAAAACCCTATAAGTTGAACTTCCTTTATGATACAGGCCCCTGATCTTATCTCTTATCTTATCTCTAACACAGCTTGTACTTGTTTTTGGAGGTAGAATTACAACCTGTGTGTTCCATTTTAGCTTGGGGTACTGATTTATGTGTTGAGGGTCTCTGTTAAATGTGTAAATGTTTGTTTGTATTTATTTGTAATTGTGTTTTGTGTTTCTGGTCTTGGTGTGTTGTCGGTCCACAGTGGGTCCTAGTAGTGCAAGGCCCTGGATGGATAGCCTGGACCCTGAAACCCTGTATGTGTCTTCGGAGCAGACTGGACAGCCCACACTCCCCCTCCCTAATTTGGAAGTCTCCAACTTGGCGCTAGGGGGGTAAGGAGCCTTCAGCCTACACTACTCTGATAGCAGTTTGGGGGACAACAAGTGGTTAAAGAAAATCTTTCAACACTAGAAATTGTAAGGTTACTCAAAATTCACGGTTCTGTATATACCTCGGTTTTGGGGTCATGTTTTAAGTACAGCAGGGAAAACAAAAAAAAATTGGAAAATAATATGTTTGTTATTTATTCTGAAAATGTTAACATTCAACATTAGCTCATTGGCCATAAAAGTTAAGGCTTTCAAATATTGGCATATTGGCAATAAGAAAAAATATACAACACAAATAAATAACACAAATGTCAGTAATGCTCCATCGTAAGACTCTGACCTGTGGATAATTCTTGGACCGACTAAAATGCACACGTGTAGGCACATTGTAGGAGGGCTCAAGCACTTTGACCATATGCTTAATTCTGTATTCTCTACGGTGAGTATGGTCTCATGTCCGCAGCAATAAACACTCCTGTAGCATTAGTTATTACTTTGGCACGGTCCAAATCTGCAGTGAGAGTCTGCCTGAACGCTGTGGGGACTTAAATGACTATTTTGACAGTAATTGTTTGGGACAGAACCAAACATCCTGTACCAAACGGTTCGGGACGAATACACGTACTGTTACACCCTAAGGCTGAATTCACACCAAGTCAGGTGTTGTGGCGAAAACGCCAGTCCTCCCATTCATTTGAACGTGGATAGTGCGATTAGGCTGCGGCGGTGGGGACCGCAGGGGATGCTGAAAAAACGCAGTAGCCCTGCAGCAGAAAGTTGAAACAGAATCAGCTTTTGGAGAAACGCAACCCAACATCACACTGCAGTGACCAATCATGTAAGCCGGCGATAAGACCAGACGCCGCCCCTGGGAAGAAGAATCTTGTTTACCATGTAGCATTCTGCTGTTTACAGAGCAACTGTGAAGATGGAAGAGATACTGATCTTATTTAACAGTTTTGATGGTTTGACCTTTGTAATTAGCTGGGAGTAAGTAGGCAGGAGATGCAGGGAAATATGGTCCGATAGAGACAGAGCGCAACGCTTCATATTCTGAAAACCATGGCCACCGGAGGGGAGAACAATCAGCGCCACAGTATGCAACCAAGGGCTGAAACGCTAACAAAATGCTTGTAGCTAACTAAAAACATTAGATTTCAGCCTGTTAAAGGATTATTTTAGCACCTAATGTCTACCAGAGATGACAAACTGAAAATTGTCAGTTTATCTCAGTGTCCCTTCTCAAGCTAAGCTACTGTAGTTAGCTAAGACACTTGCTAACATAATACTGCATAGCTTTCTGTTTTAGCCACATTCCACTACACAAGTTGCTTACTGTCAAAATGCTTTAGCTTAACTTACAGCAATATAGTGAGCCTTAAACTGACATTTGGATATTTGAGTGAGCAGTGACAAAATGCTTGCTGCACACGTAGACATACTGAGTGTCAGGATCCCACAGTGTTCCCATTCTTCCTGCTGATGCCTCACATCTGTACCCACTTTTGTCTTTTTAAAAGCTCAGTTCTGGGTTCTTTACCCTGTTGGTGGTGCATCCCACCACACAGCAGCTTTTAGGCATGTTTCTGTTGTTTGCTAGCAGACTGAAATGACAAGGAGGCACCTTCACACAATACAAAGTCAATGGAGAACTATGAATTGTTTTCCTCTCCGGTGTGGGCGGGACTTAATTGCGCCCTGCCTCTATTGACCAAAATGGGGGCGGGAGAGGGATTTGTAGCTAGAGATGAAACAATATGAGAATTTCATATCATGATTGTAGTAACCAAAATTGTCACTGTTATCAGTATTATAATGGCATTGTTATAATGTGCAGAAAATGTTCAAAAAGTACTGATACACACACTGAAGTCATTTCACCAAGTGTTATATTAAAAACCACAAATAAAATTAGCAGCACTATGCACTTTTTGTTTGCATAAACAAATAAATTAACAAATATTATTATTCACACACACACACAGTCTATCTTCTGTGAGTATATGCAATGATTCCTTGTTTTTACATAAATACAAATGAGTCTTTAATTAGACAGTAACTGACAATCAAGTTTCCCTCAGCACTCTTATAAAAACCAGAATACGACCACACTTATACCACACAGACTTAGTCCTCTTAGGGTGTGTGTCCATATATAGTTTTTCTCTGGCAGTAAAGTGCTGGCAGGGCATGTGGCTGCATACGCTTTCTCCTCATTGGGAACAATTGAAAAAAAGATGCTGGCGCTCAGAAAAAAAACACTATATGGACACAGGCCCTTATGCTGAAAAATCTCCGGAGCACTGTCACTGCCTTTCGCCATGTTTTCATTGGCAAAACAAAGCCACGCTACATCCTGCGTCTCGGAGGCTGTTGCTAACTTGAATTGATGTTGGAGAGTATTTACCGTGTGTTTTTCAAAGCGCAGTAATCAAATATGGTTTTAATGATAATTAAAATTTGAAATGGTAATACTAACTGTCGGGAATTTTACCGTGGTTTATCGTGAAACCAGTAACCATTTCATCCCTATTTATAAGAAATCCAGGGTATTGCTTCCCCTGGTGGGGGTGTGGACATGCTGGTGAAATTTAGATAAAACAGTTCTGAGGTCTGTTTGATTAAAATCACCAGCTACAATAAAAACACCATCAGGTTGTTTTGTCACGTGACTGCTGATGACCTCAATTCAATTCAATTTAGTTTTATTTATATAGCGCCATATCGTAACAAAGTTGTCTCAGGGCACTTTTCCATAAAGAGCAGGTCTAGACCGACTCCTTATGTTTACAGAGACCCAACAATTCCCAATTTAGATTTATGTAGCAATAGTCTGTAGCATACTGGCCTCAAAGACCAATTTCATATATCAAAATATCATTAAGCCACTGAAATTTGAGGTACATCTTCCTTTGAGAATCCTTTATTTTATAACCATTTTATTAAACAATCATACCATATACAATTTAAGTAAATCCTTGCAACAAACTTTTTATGGGACAAACTGTCACACGTTGTATCTGTACCATTTTAAGTCTTTGGTCACCATCATGTAGTTACCTTTTGGTACTCTTTTGGTACTGCTGTCTTCTGCTCCTTGTCAACCACCACTATGTCTGGTGGCAAATGGTCACTCCACTTCTGAATTTGTATCAATGGCCTTGTGCTCGGAGTGGGCTAAGGCATACCAGCATTTTATAGTATATGGCTGGAAAAAAGACCTAGTGATGAATCCAAGTTTGAGATTTGTGCAGTGGTAGAGGAAGTACTCAGATCTTTTACTTAAAAGTAGCAATACCACAGCGTAAAATAATGTGTAACTAGTAAAATTCCTGCTTCAAAACCTTACTTGAGTAAAAAGTATAACCATCAAAATATAAAATATAAAGTACAAAAGTAAAAATGCAGAATGGCTCATTTCAGAGTAATAAATATTACTGGATTATAATT
>LKNJ01007281.1:0-14986 GCA_002120245.1 Maccullochella peelii
ACCAGTCACTCTTCAAGGACACACAGCTGGGTGCAGGGGCTTCTGCTCTCTGCTGCTGCATCCTTGCAGAAATACAACATTATACTGCATTTTTAGTTGCAAACACAAGGCACTAACGCATAACCTGCGACTAAATCAATTAAATTAGTTGTATCTAGCTAGCTTATGGTCACTTTTCTACTCAGAGACCCATAGCTTGAAAAAATTAATGAATTTACATGTTTTACATGCACATGCAGCTATATAAACACAGTAAAGGAAAGGGAAAACCCCACAAAGCATATTATGGCCTCTTTAAAAATACCAGAGTTTCCCTTTAAGTACACCGCCATGATTAAAAGGGTGCGTTGCATATATGTTGCAGTGAAAACAGTATGCTATGTGAGAGTAGCAGCGGATTGAGTTGACTGTCTGAACTAGCTTGCAGGCTCACTTCATTACTGACTGTAGGAGTGCCCTTGGGCAGGGCATTTAACCCCCAACTGGTCCAGTGGAGCTACTGTAGGTACAGTAGCTTCCCAGTGTGAATGTGTGTGGGTGTGTATGAGTTTTACTTCCTTACCTTTTATCAACAGAGTGGAGTTCCTCTTTGAAATGTAGAGGAGGCTCCATAGACCAGTCACTCTTCAAGGACACACAGCTGGGTGCAGGGGCTTCTGCTCTCTGCTGCTGCATCCTTGCAGAAATACAACATTATACTGCATTTTTAGTTGCAAACACAAGGCACTAACGCATAACCTGCGACTAAATCAATTAAATTAGTTGTATCTAGCTAGCTTATGGTCACTTTTCTACTCAGAGACCCATAGCTTGAAAAAATTAATGAATTTACATGTTTTACATGCACATGCAGCTATATAAACACAGTAAAGGAAAGGGAAAACCCCACAAAGCATATTATGGCCTCTTTAAAAATACCAGAGTTTCCCTTTAAGTACACCGCCATGATTAAAAGGGTGCGTTGCATATATGTTGCAGTGAAAACAGTATGCTATGTGAGAGTAGCAGCGGATTGAGTTGACTGTCTGAACTAGCTTGCAGGCTCACTTCATTACTGACTGTAGGAGTGCCCTTGGGCAGGGCATTTAACCCCCAACTGGTCCAGTGGAGCTACTGTAGGTACAGTAGCTTCCCAGTGTGAATGTGTGTGGGTGTGTATGAGTTTTACTTCCTTACCTTTTATCAACAGAGTGGAGTTCCTCTTTGAAATGTAGAGGAGGCTCCATAGACCAGTCACTCTTCAAGGACACACAGCTGGGTGCAGGGGCTTCTGCTCTCTGCTGCTGCATCCTTGCAGAAATACAACATTATACTGCATTTTTAGTTGCAAACACAAGGCACTAACGCATAACCTGCGACTAAATCAATTAAATTAGTTGTATCTAGCTAGCTTATGGTCACTTTTCTACTCAGAGACCCATAGCTTGAAAAAATTAATGAATTTACATGTTTTACATGCACATGCAGCTATATAAACACAGTAAAGGAAAGGGAAAACCCCACAAAGCATATTATGGCCTCTTTAAAAATACCAGAGTTTCCCTTTAAGTACACCGCCATGATTAAAAGGGTGCGTTGCATATATGTTGCAGTGAAAACAGTATGCTATGTGAGAGTAGCAGCGGATTGAGTTGACTGTCTGAACTAGCTTGCAGGCTCACTTCATTACTGACTGTAGGAGTGCCCTTGGGCAGGGCATTTAACCCCCAACTGGTCCAGTGGAGCTACTGTAGGTACAGTAGCTTCCCAGTGTGAATGTGTGTGGGTGTGTATGAGTTTTACTTCCTTACCTTTTATCAACAGAGTGGAGTTCCTCTTTGAAATGTAGAGGAGGCTCCATAGACCAGTCACTCTTCAAGGACACACAGCTGGGTGCAGGGGCGTCTGCTTTCTTCTGCTGCATCCTGGCAAAAATACAACATTATACTGCATTTTTAATTGCAAACATACTAGTTACAACGAGCACTACTTCAGAAAATAAATAATCACATAAATAAACAGTGATTGGCTAAAAAGGTGAGGGGTGACTGGTGATAACACCACTGTTATGAAATTACACACTATTAAATAAAAAAGTGTCACTGGCAAAATGCTTGTTAAAACCTTTTTTTAAAAGGCATTTTGAAACAATAATGTGTATCATGAAATAAAAATTCCAGTGAAACAATAAATACAAATTATGAAATTTCACAATAATGAGTTGAATTTTAACAATGCATTAAATTATTTCACAATTTATTGATTAATCTATATATTTGACTCTATTTATTCATATAATTATTTATCTCATAATGGCAAATTTATCTAATATTACACACATTGGGTCTCCATATGCATGCGGACTGAGCGTGAATCAGTTTCATTATGCTAAACTGTTGGAAAGATGCTGGTCACAACATAATGCATGGATGGATTTATATATATCACAAAATGATTTCAGATACCATCATCATAACCTTTTACACATCAAAACAACTCATCAAAGAGAAGATAAATAGAAAGAAAGCTGTCTTTTGAATCAAATTTGAACTGATATTGATATTAAGTTTTGTTGCAGTTATGGGTCGAGACTCGTGTCTTTACAGGTCAGATTACCTGGAGACAGGAGGCAAAGGTTGCTCCCATCTTGTGACTCATACAGTAAATCACAGGAGAGGCAGAAACAGCTCCTCACACTGTATATCCAAGTACTCAAACATTTCCAAACCCTGCTGGATTTAATTCCTTAAAATGCTTTGAAACATGGCCTACTGTATTTCAGCACTTTGTTGTACAGAGTGTTGGCTCTTCATGAACATACAGCTGGGTTCAGGGTTGACTGGTCTCTGCTGCTGCTCTTGGCTTTAACACAACACACACACTGTACACACATAGCTTTAACTCAAAACTATGACGGTGGAGTGATTTCAATGCATGGACATACTCATCTCACCTCATAGCTTCAGTGTGGCATCCATGTTCCCCACTCAGAGTGGTATTAGTGGGGGGGACACCCTCCTCTCTGTCCTCACACTGATTCATGGCAGAGTGGACACCTTCACACAAGTGCAGCATCATGTTGGGAGATATGCAAATAGTTTAAATACTGTACATATACTGAGAAACCATGAGAAAGGGAACGGATTCCCACCACAAATCAAGACAGACTGCTTTAGTTCAAGTACAAAAGTTGACATGTCTTTACTATCATGGCTACATGATTAAAAACAAGACCAATGCATATCAATCACACACACACACACACACACCGGTCTTCCTCAGAGTCAACCGAACACACACAGACAAATGAATGACCACACGCTTTAGTCACACACATGAGAATTTGTGCAGCAACATCCAGCTCCTTCATGACTGTGAAACTAAAACACACCTACTTTTAAACATTATGAAAGCCTTGGATATCAACAGGCTTTTGGATATGTGCAAATATCGAGAATCGCAAATACGAGTCCCCGACCGGTGGAAAACTTTGGAAAAAATCCTATGTTGATGCAAAGAAGCAAAATGGCTCAAGTGGCTCCATATTTTGATGTGATAAACAACATGTTGTCAGACACAGCCGGAATATGCATGTAAACAGGAATATTAGTAGAATATTCATGTTCATTAGCCATGTAAAAAGCTTAGCAGGAATATTGTCTTTTTTGGAATAAGGGCAAAAACTAGAATATCTTGTGCATGTAAACATAGTCAATGTATTTTGACTTTGGAGATGACTTGATCCTTGTTTTTCTCAAACAGTACAGTAAAATAACTCCAAATATGATATGGTAGTCAGGGTCGTTCTGAACAGGACTTGAGCAGAAATCCATTGCGCTTCTCAGAATTATGGAAACTAGGACTTGTTTGGTGACGTCACATACTCAACAAGATATACGCGTAGATATCGCATTGGTCGCTGCTGTTCATTACAGCGATGCATCAACGCGGAAAACAGTTGTAAACAAACACTTTAAAGTAGATAATTTAGGACTAACATACTTAACACAATAATACATAACAACATAGCTGATTGATAATAATGACTGATATCATCTTATGATATATTTAATAAAAATTTTCATTTTATTAGGACAGTCACTTAACATTATGTTAGCTTAAAAGAAGGATTACTTATTGTGATATATCAAATTCAACACAATCGTAACAGTAAAATATTGTGAAATAACTTCTCACTGTTATTGCCTGTTCCTTGGTTTTGGCATTTCTTTTATTAGAATTTCCAAAAGCTTCACAAAAGTCTGGCATTTTCTACTATTTGAACTGGCCAGAACCCCGCTGCAATATGGCGGCGGTATCTATGTCTATGTTCAACAATATAGAATCAGATGGGTTTCGATATTAATGAACGCGCACAGAAGGATTCACAAATGTATTTCTAATTTATATTCAAATGACTATCTCCACAAAAATATCTTTCAATGCATGTCACAATGTCCACCTCTATTGTATAGACTCTTGCTCATTCTGCCTCTCTGTCCTTCTCTTCAGACACATTTCCACTTTCCCAGGCCCCTTCAGTGTAATTCTTTACCTGTCTACCAGATGCCTTCAGAGTTTCCTTTTATTCCAGCCCCTTTTCCCCAGTCTGTTGTCAGATCGTTGTAGTTTCTTTGTTGCCATGTTCTTTGCTTTCAAGCCACCTGTCTACCTACCTGCCTGTCAACCTACCTGTGTCTGCCTGTAAGCTCATTTGTATCTTCAACCGATCATTAAGTCATTGAACTGTCCCTATCTGCCTGGCTATCTGCATTTGGGTCCTTCTCCTACTGCCTCATACTCACCTGCCTGACAGAACGATCTGACCAGCCATGGACCCAGCAGGAACTACGTGAGGTGACTTATAACCTTTTGTGTATTTGTAATCACTGGAAGTATTAGTCCAGTCCAGTAGTGAAGACAGGGAGGCAGCCTTGTCATTGGCTTGCCGGGCAGTGTCTTCTAAACCCTGGTTAGAGAAATTACTACCTGGGTGGGCAAGGAACTTTATTAGTACTCCTGCATTCCAGCCTGCTAGCCTCCAGCCTCCACCTTGGGCTGCTAGCAACCAGCCTGCACGGCGATCAATTAGCCTTGGGTTCGTTAGCCTGTCGCCTGACTGTCCTGATCCTGTATCCCCAGAATTCTATGAGCATTCAAAGTTTTTGCACAGGCTCGCCTTGACATTTTTCAGGGGCTACCGTAGAGTCCCCAAGAGAAGGCATGGTCCCCATGGTTTCCGACACAGATGGCTCTCTCAGCTATCCAGCGCCACAGAGACTCAGCTGCCCAGCGCCACAGAACCCCAGTCGGTCGTCCTTGCAGACGTCCTGCCAGACCTCCAGTCGGCCATCCTTGCCGGCACCCAGCCTGAACCCCAGTTTTCAGGGGCTACAGTAGAGTCTCCAAGAGAAGGCGTGGTTGCCATGGCTGTTTGATGTCCATTCTCAGGTTCATATTTGCAAACTGAGCAGATGTAGCTATGTCTGTATCAAATTAGATCAAACCCTCAAATGTACAACATGTGATTGGCTGAAATGGAAGGAGACATCTGATAGGCTACAGATAATTCCCTTTTGGAAAAAATGCATTTGAACATGCAGTGAAGTTCACACATGACAGTCAATGCAGGTTCAACAGTCTACTACAACATCCAAATATGTTTTTGATGAAAATTACAAATACTTGCCGATTTCTATTTCTATTATAAAACAAGTACTTGTGTGCGCATCAGAAATACATTTGTGAACCTTCTTTTTTCACATGTGGATTTTTTACACTTGCGTGTACATGTACGTGCGAATCCTTCTGTGCGCATTCATTAATATCGAGACCCATCTGAACCATACAACAGGACTTATTTGATATGAAGTGTAAGATAATGTGAGAAATGATAACTGAAATGCGAACAGACGCCATCCAAATCCAAACAGCGGTTGGCTTTACCGGGTTTTCGCAAACGACGGGTCACTTGACCGTGGTTCCGCGTCTCCTGAACAATGAAATGAGACTTTCCGAATGTAGTCGCTGTAGCAGGCTATCACTTTCTAACTACGCTAGCCATATTGTTTACCACTCCTTCCTCTGCTTCCTACGACACTGGCTATGGCTGAACTCTGACTGGTTAATAAACTGTTGGTAAAGCTGAGTTAGTTGGAAGATAAACTGATATACAGTACTTCTGTAGTACTAATGAAGAACACAGACTTCATTAGCTACTGTTACAGTTAATAGTTAGCAGCCTACCGTACCTCTGTAAATGAAACTGAAAGTAGTTCGCAGTCAACAGAGAGACGCGTGATGACGAGGATGACTCATCTCTTCTTAACAGCTGACATTTTGATATCGTGACAGTAGGAAAACACAGGAATGATGAATTCCATTTAGCTGCCTTAGTTTCAGTGTCCTGACATTGTTCATGCTGGAAAGTAACAATGTATATTTATTGTAGGTTAAGTACAATTTGGAGGTAGGCCTATCCTACTTGTATTTTACTTGAGTATTTCAAATGTAAAGCCTTTAAACTTCTACTCCACTACATTTCAGGGTGAAATATTGTACTTTTTACTTCACTTAATTATTAACATTAATTAACAGCTATATTTATTAGTTACTAGCTAAATACAAGACAAAACCTATAAAACATACGGTATTATAGATTAAAGGAGTTATTGTGGCTGATTAGACCAACTCAGTTTGAAGTTGTGCACAGCTAGGTCACTATGTATTATTATTTACAAGATAGTAACCTGTGTGCACATATTATCTTGTGTGCATTAGCTAAAAATATATCAACTTTCAGGAACTTGGGGGCTCTATAATTTAACACTCTGAAATGGGCCATTTTGCATAATGAGTGATTTTTCTTTTGATACTTAAAGTACAAGTGCTTTTACTCATGTAGAATTTTGAATGCAGGACTTTTACTTGTAACACAGTATTTTTTACAGCGTAGTATTACTACTTTTAAGTAATGGATCAAAATACTTCTTCCACCACTGGCTCACTGTCACACTGTCATGGCTTACTGGTCAACTTGAATAGAACGGAGCCATCATTAATGTTATTACTAACACCTGTGCTTTTCCTACTATGACAAATCACAGTGTGTGGCCTGTTATCATTCCATATCATATGTTCTTCCTTAAGCAGTGTTATTTTTGCATTAGGCTATCTTTTAATCAATTTTGTTCATGTAAGGATTTACCTGCTTTGCTCAGAGAAAGCGAGAGAAAAATCAGGACACAAGATGAATTCCCTAGTCTCTATTTATTATTGATCACAAACACATTACCTTCCATATCACCAGTCACTGAGCAACATCAGTTACATGTGCTGTTTAGAGGCTCTTTTTCTCTGCAGCATCCGAATGCAAATAGAACTGAAACATCTCACGTGAAGACTTAAAAAACATATTTTCTGAAGCGAAACAAACAAAAAAATCCTCAAAAATAATGACAATCAAATACAATATCAATAACTTTGATTATCAGACTACCATGATTGTTAATGTGAATCTAAACTGTGCCTCGGTTTGAACAGAAGAGAGATGTTTCAGTGCAGCACAGCACAATTTAAATCTTCACCTTATTTTACCCTTAACAGGTGTGGCGACCGGACGGAATAATTTGTTGAGAATTCAAAATTAAAGCTAAGATATGTTGAAAAAGTAGTGTACATTTTCAAAAACAAAGGAGGGACAAAGTTGTGAGGGGTGAAGAGTGATATCATTTCCCACATTTCTGAAGCAACTGGATTCCACACAATTAACTCTGATGTATTTTAGACTAAATGCATCAGTTCAGTTCTTCAACTGGTTTACAACAACAGTTCACACAGAATGAACATCGGGAAGTTACAGATCACAGCACAGAGGATACCATGTCTTCATCTCATCATGAACAGCTGTGTTCTCTTCTCAATATAACACTGGGTCATGGTCAGATAATAACACATCAATACATCCATTTGATCCATACATTGATTCTACAAACTGGTGGAGTTTATAGTGAAATTAGAAGGGAATGGAAAATGTGATTTCTGGGTGTACTGATGGGAGGAATCATATTGGTTTGTAGTCTTATTACAAATATTGACAAATGTTGAATCATGGCCCAATTCCACAATATGTCATTTCATGGCCAAAACTACAATTTGCAACCCATAGTAAGTGGTAGCTGTGGCAGACGCCATACTGTATGGACAGCACATACAAGGATCATTCCAGCTTGAGTCTTAATTTCAGTAATTGCTAAGATCTGGGAACACAGTGCGATAAGTCAAAGTTGAAGCGGCAAGTTGGGCTGTAAATTTGAATAATTTTACAGTTTGCCTTCATTTTGTCTTCCAAATGTGTTTCATCTGAACGCATTCATCTGACTGCTCATGTTTCAGACGCCTTTTTAGCAATGTCACCACATTCGGAGATCTCAGGATTTAACATGACTGGGTCGTTAATATTGTTTTTGAAAATGTACTGTTATTGTATACAAATGTACCACAGAACAATATTCTGTCTTGTGTCTAAATATTGTTAATCCCCAGTAATCCGCCAATTATTTTGATTTCTGCAACATTTGTGTAGATCCTCTGATTACACAGGAGGAAGATGACAGCTGGTCTTACAGTCTTTTTCATGAGCATGATCAATCTTCAAAGGTTTTTCCATTGCCTAAGTGTTCCATGCTGTACATATAATACAAGGGAGGGTTTCTGGTTCAGTTCCAGTGACCATCTAACCACACTGAGAAAACCTGGTTCCAAACCCTCCTCCAACAAAACTGTAGTGCAGTTTATTAGGAGAGGCAACGTTAATGTAGACTCACTACAGGAATAGACACCAAAATGCAAAGCTTTAGGGGTATAGAAGAATCCAGCAGCTGATTTATGTGTTGTCTCTCAAGCGCTGCAGCCATTACTGTGGTGGCAGAGTGGAACTGAACACATTAACAGTGACAGTGAAAGCACAGATGTTTGGGTTCTTCAAGGTAAGCAGTTGCCCCCTATGACAGATGAAGATAGTCTGTGTGAATGTGGAAGTTATCCAGTCACAAAAATGAACATGAATGTAGCGCTTCTGTTCAACCTCCACAGTCTGGACGTGAAACTGCTATCTGGAGGAGCTCATTAACCCAGCAGGAATTGTGGCTAGCTATGGTTTAAATAATCAAACTCCATGATTCCCTGCATGGTAATCAGAAGAAATGCATCACGTAATATGCATGAAATGCACAATACTGTAAAAGTCAAATTTCAGCCAGGAGACATAGTACCAAGCTAGCAAGAAATCACCAGAGTGGTGGCTCCACATCGTCTCTGTGTAGGCAGATCACTTGGTCTTTAGTGATCCCTGGTCAGTCTTTTGTTGGCAAACCACTCAGAATGTGATCTAAACATGAGGCTTTAATAATAATGGAGATTTACGAAAGTAAAATTAATTTCATGGAGCAGAGGATTGTGGATTTTACTTTCCGTTGTAACAGCAAAGAACAGAAAAGACATCCAGCTGTGTGATAAAACTGGGCTGAATGTAGTTGAAAAGATTAAGTTTTGGAGATCATAAACTTTATTTTAATGGCACTTGATGACCGTACTTTCAAAATAGAATTGGCATTACAGGATGTCCTGGAAAAAGCGCTTAAAAAGTGAAATCCTTTGCTTACATTACAGTGTTACAGGCATTTTTACAAGAGGTGCCATCGCCGTGATGGCAACTTGTCTACTTCCGCCTACAACCTGGATTCATCTATAGGGACACAGACCTTGCCAAATGTATTTGGTTATGGATATCCTAGAAGGAAATCTGGCGGAGGAGATGTTGTTACATCTCTTTGTGCTGAGTACAGTGATGGTACTGTGCCACAGCACTAGAAGCTCCAGTATGGATATGGATTGACACATGTGCACTGGAAAAACCCTTAACAAGGACTACATTATAGCACATGGGCAAAAGTTTCACAAATGACCACTAGAGGGTGACAGAGGGCTGCACTTGGGTTCATGCACACACACAAACACATACACAGAGGAGAGAAGGGAAGGCTGGCGACTCCGCTGGCTGAGGCCTGATCACTCGTCAAATCGTCCCTCCAGGATGCTCTCAAATGAGAAGGGGACAAACTTGAAGCCCTGGCCCGAGTAGAACTTGTTCTGGAACTCCACCCTGAAAAAGGAAGACAAGCAGGAAGAAACTGGTGGTGAAAACTGGTTAATATATAAAGTATGGTTAAATATATTGATATATACATATCAGGATGTGTTTCCTGTTGAATATTATTCTTGTCAAGGTGAACTGAGGAAAATCATTCTCAAGCTGAAACATTGTCTGTTAGTTAATAAAACATATCATGACTGTGAGCTTTGGACAGTGAGCAGGATCAAGCATACCAGGCAACTTCCTGTATTTATCTGATATTATTCCCAAAATGGCCAACATATTTGACCCATTGACAATTTGACCACCAGGGAAATATGTAACAAACAAGCATTAACATGACTAAAGGCATCAGGATGTTGAAGAGCATCTGAAACCCTCTTCTCGTTTAGGCAACTTTCCAAAGGACAGCTTCTCTCCTCAATATAACACTGGTTCATGGTGTTAACCACTGCACCACCGTACCGCCCCCGCAGTGTTATGTCTTTAAGGTAGGGCACATTCCATTAAAGTAAATCAAAGTTAAATCCTCCCACACAACAGCTCTACTCAGCTCTCTGTTTAAAAAAAAATGTTTAAAAAATGAACATGACAAAAATAATATTAGTTTGCATCTTATCATCAGTACATGACAGTGAGTGGCTGATATATGATTTTAATAAAAGACCATTATCAGCCTTGTTTGTCAGTGATCTGACACATAGGCTGGCTGTAATTCTACCTGAAGTTTTTGTGTCTACATAAAAACTCACACTAATACAGGATGTTACCACAGAGTACTGGTTCACTCCAGCAAATACATGAGTATTGTTTCCATGTATTGTCTGCTTGTTGTGCTGCTGATGTAGGAATTTGAACATATTTTGTTCAGAGAGACTCATACTTATTATTACTATACTGTATGTATACTGTACAAATCAGAGTGCCTCTCCATAGCAAGGTGCATACATATTTTTCCTCTGAGTTTTTGCTCTGTTACCATTTTTTACCATTACCATTCTGTAATTTTTGAATCTTGACAACCTCTGATGTCTTCATTTAAGAGGAGTGGATTTTCAGTTCCTGCTGGTTCCTGGCCTCAGCGAGCAAGGGGAGTGCCCAGGAATGTCTCCCGGCCATGGCAAATATTTGGCCTGCCGGAGCTGTGAGAGGGCAACACTTAAAAAGGGGAAAGAAATGAGAGATCCTCTCATCTGCCTCTCCACACAGCTGTGGAGGTGCTCGTACCTAACACACACTACACTTGACTTACTCTGGTGTGTGTGTGTGTATGTTTGTGCAAATAACTCATCAGCATGTGTGTGTGAATAGTGGACAGCAGAGCAGAGGGTCCAGGTTGACTGCTGTTTACTTTGAACATGACTATTTCCATTCACTCACCTCTGTGAAAAATACTCCACTACTCTTTTTAACCTTAGCAGAGACCTGTTGAGCTGACATGATGCTGCTGTATTAACAAAGTGCCTCACATTCATATAGTTACACACACTGGAGCCTGAAAACCACAGCCTCTTTCTGTGGGCCATTGCACTGGAATCTTATGCATTCACTTATGTTAGAAAAGATCATTGAAAGAATCACTTTGTGATGGCTGAATCACTGAGCTCCATTCTGTTTAGACAGTGTGGCTCCTGCCTCAGGGGACACCCTTCCTCTTCAGCTCACCATTTCACTCATACCCCTTTTCCAACAACACAGTGACCAACGGGTTCCATTCCGGTTTGCGCACCTAATTTTGAACCAAAAATAAATTGGTTCGGAACTAGAAAAGTTGGTTCTCAGCTGGACCTCTGATGACCCTTGATTACAATGGTTCCACTCAAAACTGGTGGAAACGTGGGCTGATTCACTACATAGCACAGAGGTTCGAAGACTCCTGAACAGAACCAGTTCAATGCTGTACTGAAGTGTTGCGCAGTAGGTTTTTTCACTTTGGACAGAGTCAGGCTAGCTGTTTCCCCGTTTCCAGTCTTTGTTTCCAGTCCAGTTTCCAGTCTTTTCATGCTAAGCTAGGCTAACCACGTCCTGACTCCAGCTCTGTACTTAACACACAGAAATTAGATTGATATTGATTTTCTCACTTTACTCTTGGAAAGAAAGTGAACACGTCTATTTCCCAAAATGCTGAACTATACTTTTAAGTGCCTTTTGTGTTTTCTAAGAAAAAAAGTAAAAGTACACTAGTATTTTCTGATCAGTATTACTCGAATTGTGATAACAAATACAAACCAATTGTCATAAGTAAGCTGTTATTAAACTGTTAATAAGCTGTATTACAATGACTTTTGCTGTGGATATTCATAGTCCTCAGACAATGATTCTTTTCAATTATTTTTTTTTGGTGACCTTTGACTTGCACCACTATCTTGACGAAATTTCAAACACTTGACCTCTATAACAAGGTAAAAACTAATGGCCACATTTCACAGGAACTTTGCTGAGAATATTAAAGGGTTGATTTGTCCAAAATTACAAAAAACATATTTTAACATAATATCTGCATACAACTAGAGGTAAATAAGAAAATATAAATATATATATTTTTTCAATTGGATTGACTCTTTCACTTGCCTCACACTATGTAGCTACTTTTATTTATTTTTTTACTTGATACGTAGCACTATCTGACAGAGAAGCTCAGTGTGTATATGAATCAGTCCCTATGTGCTTATAAATCAATGGATGCATGTAATGATGTACACTGTGCTGAAAGGGATGTTTCCCTCTTGGGATACTGAACATTTATCATCCATCACTTACACAACACTTCCTCCTCATAGTTCTCTGCAGTACTCCATCTGTGTCTACATCTCAAAACAATGTTACTGAGAATCCTGTCTATTAAAATGTATTCATAAATATGATTCCTGATTACAGCTGCTATTTTCTAACAAGTTATAATTACTCCTAATACCTGTTAGTACATGTGTTTTTATGAAGTATCATTACTGCATGGCTGTATCTCACAATGGTAATCACATAAGTGTGGTCCTGTGCCAGGGTAATCCATGACTCATCTTCACTGGATAAAAGACTGTATTCCATAATGTTTGACTTCCCTGTGTGTCAGTGCAGTTTACACTGGTGCAGGCTGGATCAGCAGGGTGGAGGTGGTGCTAGGAGGAGATGGAGCTTGAGGGTGTTAGGTTATCTGGAGTCCTGTTCGCTCACAGTTTCGTAACTACTTTGGCTCAGGAATGTTTCATGTTGCTAGCATTCCTCATGTGCATGTAAAACTGAAGATCTGCAGCTTTGGCAGAGATACGTGGTGAGGTGAACAATGACAGCTCGCTGGGTGTATGTTTTCTATCAGTGTAGGATTCATTGTGTAGGCATATGAGATTGTTTACATTCTGTGCATGTGATGTGTGTGTACATGGGTGAGTGAGTGTGCGCATGTGCTCACCTTGCAAATACACACATATAATAGGCATTTATAGCATGCTTATGGGCTGTATGTGTGTGGGTATCTCAAATATATAGAATGTGTGTGTGTTTGTGTGTCTTACCAGTGCAGACGCAGGGCATGCAGGAAGGCAGACAGCCCCTCCATGATGAGCAGGATGGCAACAGTGAGGGTGGCAAAAGCTGAGAAGATGATGGACAGGCTGAAGAACCCACCCCCGCTCCGGGAGGACAGACCCAGGTGCATCACCATGGACCAGAGCACCTCTGACAGCTCTGCATACACACAGGTGATAATGGCAACAAGGTTTGCACCAAAATATACATGCCAAGCATCTTTGAATTCAGCGTTATGTACCTACTGTATATAGTCAAATAGGGTATAGAAAGGGTCTTTATCTACAACATCTTTAGATGTTTTGCAGAATATGTATCATAAAACTGTGCATGTTTGTGTGTGTGTGTGTGTGTGTGTGTGTGTGTGTGTATGCATGCTTTTACTCACGTGCATGAGCCAGGCTGAGGGCCCAGAGACGCAGGTAGGAAGCTGTGTTGGAGATGCATCCCAGACAGTACTCTATGGTGTGGATGGCCTGGTGGACAGCTACATCACCAAAGTCAAACTGTGGTGGAAAGGCAAGATGGTTAGTGCATACTGCATAGTTATAGTAACATATTTGTGTGTGTGTGTGTGTGTGTGTGTGTGTGTATATATATACAGTATATACACGTATATAGTGTTTAGTCATCATTGAGCTGATTGCTTTTTTTGGGAGTGCAAAGGAATGGCTTCAGTGTCTTGTTTAGGAACCCTATTTTCATAAAATAAAGCTGACGTACTGCTATTAATGGACTCATTAAACACTTAACTGGAGCTATTTAGTAGAGTTTCAGGAGCAGGACCACACCTCAGCTGAGACACTTCCGGCATTCTTATGAATACCCACCTAACCCTCTCCTCCTCTTTCGCTCTTGCACACTGTGCCCCTCCCCCCCACCCTGTTTTCTCTTCTTGTTTCTTCCTCTCCTTCCTCTTTTCCATAGGGTCCTGCAAGGGGGTCCGTTGTGCCCGGCTGCTACGGCAGATTCCCTGCTGAAGCGTCCCCACAACGCAGATTGCAGCCAAAGAACTACAAGCAAGCAAGCTTCTGCTTCGCACACCAATCATTTTCATTAATAAATTGTTTAAGCGCATCTCGTTGATGGTGTGGTCCTTGGTAGTGAACCTTTACTCAACCAGGAAGGTATCACTCAGTACATTTACATGCACACAATAAACCAGGTTACTCAGAGAAACCAGGTAAACAGGCAAACGTACAATGCATACATTACATGCACTGTAGTAACCTGGTTACTGTAACTCCACGTGTACATGTGTAACATAGTTGAAAAGGTCCAGGTTAAATCCCGCTAAATGGGACAACTATGCCACCTACTGTTGTAAAATGG
>LKNJ01007282.1:0-13138 GCA_002120245.1 Maccullochella peelii
TAGCAATATGGTAGTAGTAATACTAATAATAAGTCCAAAGAGAACCCACGTGGAGAACATGCAAACTCCACACAGAAAGGTCCCAGCCGTACGGGGGGGGTCAAACCAAGAACCCTCTTGCTGTGAGGTGACAGTGCTAACCACTGCACCACTGTGCCACCCAACTAACTGGATAGAAGATTCACTTCCTGAAATCTGTAATGTTATTCAGCTGGTGTATTTGTTCTTGCGGTGCGATGTGGAAGGTGGGGGCTGATACTCACCAGCTTGTTGCTGAAATGAAACATTGAGCGCAAACTGTACAATGCACAGCAGGCCAAAGCTGACTCCAACCAAAATGTAGATTTTTGACACTCCTACAGGTAGATAAAAACACACACCACCCACCATAATTCTGTTATTAACATGTACTCATCACTCACTGTGTGATTGAGTTATCCAAATCCAGCTGTGTCTTTGATTGTCATTTTTATTCATTTATTGCCTTTAAGCTATGGCTTTACCAAGCCCCTTTGTATTGTAAATTTGTAAGCACATATTTTGTTTAAATTTTGATCTCTGTGCTTTACTGGTGTGTATTTTAGTATTTATTCCAATTCTGCATTGTATCACTGTGTATAGTAACCAACTTAAGCCATGAACAGAGAGATATACAGAAGGATAAACTAGACTAGACTGAGGTTTTGCAAAAGAGATGACATCCTCAAAAACTAAGAGGAAGTGGCTGTATGTAAGATTTCTATGAAAATTCCTGAAAATGTCATTGATGTAATATTAGCAGTAAGTTCACGCCTTATATTTGATTACTTTTGGTTTAATTTTGCTGCACGTAATCTTTAAAACTTTCTCTAAACATTTGAAAGGAGCTGTAAATGTGCATATTCACTTTAGACAGAGGCACCAATTAAATATTTAAATACATTAAACATAGTTTCTATGCACAAGCTTTATAAAAAATAACTAGAGAGGCTGTCCTCTAACCAAAATGTTACTTGATGGAAATGGAAAAGATAGAATGAGTAATAATGTTGACATTAGTATGTAGCCTGATTTGTAAGCCAGGGACTCTCCCCAGCATTATAGTACAAGTCTATAATAAGAACAGAAACACACCTAAATAAACTGCAGGTATATTTTATCTTTTGGATATTTTTGTTGCTGGTTATTGTGTATCTTTACACACAAAATGAGAACAATGTACGAATAAGCTGGACCTCTCACAGGAAGCTTTCAAACAACATTTTTTAAAACAATTAAATAAACATGAAACACTTAACCTTGACAAAAATTACAAGCTGCCTATCTAAAGTAAAAATGTAAAGGGTCGGAAGAGAACGACAGAAACAGAGAGAAGTGCTGTAGAAAGAACGGAGGAGGTTAACGCTCCAAAGTGAAAAAACAACAAAAACACTTAAGATATTCTGACCTGAGTGACAGTTTTCTCTTTGCTCCTCTCTGTTGCTCCTTTCATCAACTGGTGAGTTGACATAGTGTCCTACCTCCATTCTTCTTACAGTGAAAGTCTTGAACCAACGCTTAGAGAAGGCACTGTTCTGTCTTATAAATTTTCTCTGTAATTGAATTTTCTCAATTCTCTGTTGTCTGGTGTTCGTGTGAGAGTGTGTACGTTTATCATCCCCTATTTATGTCGACTGATTATGATGCAATGGAACAAAAACAGCTGCGTCACCAGCCACAGTTAAAAAAAGGTGTTCATGCTAAACTTAGATGACAACACAAATGACAGTATTGACAAAAGCAATAAAGTCCTATGGTATACAATAATGAACTATTATCAACTCCTCCAAATTGACACTTTTAGCTCGCAGTTGTAACTTAAGTGTTTCCACCTACTGTGTAACATTATCTGAACATGATGTAGCTCTTTTATTTTATATTTAAAAACAGAAAAATGGTACAGGAAGTCATGCTATTTATGTGTCTGGTTTTTTGGTAACAAACAAAAGAAGAACTTGCTATCCAGCATCAGCAGATTCACCCACAGAATGTTTTGGAAAAAGAGATGACGCAGTACCTCCCATGCTGAATGTCAAGTGATCAAATATGCTGCAAACGCCACCGCTAATTGTTGGAGCCAATGCCAGAGGCGTTACGAACACAGTTCCTTCAAATGGCCAATAGATGATGACTTGGAATGTGGAACCCAGCAGGTGTCAGGATTATTATTTTTTAACTTGCATGCACAAATTGGTAAATTGTTCTCTCACATTAACAATGTGTGTGCACTAATTAGTAATTTTCAAATTAGTGTCAAGTTACAGTTTGTTATGCAAGCGCACCCAATGTTAGTGGCAGGCAAGTAGCTGTAATTTGGTTTGGTTGTGCCTCCCAATACTGAATTAATGCATTCATATTGTTAAATTATCACATTCGTTACACTTGTCTTTGTCCCCACAACACTCTTTTTAGCCATGCTAGCGGCGGGCGTGGCTCTAGGGATGGTTGAACTGTTTGATGGATTGGCATGAAATTTGGTACAAACATTCACGTCCCCCTCAGGTTGAATTGTAATAACTTTAGTGATCTCCTGACTTTTCATCAGGCGCCATCATCAGGTCAAAATTTGTCCAATAACAAATACTACTTTACTATAATAAATAATGACGTTCCCATCAGCCTTAGTTGTACTTTAGTATTTCTGTTTAGTGCCAGTTAGCAAATGTGAACATGCTAACACATTAAACTAAGATGGTGAACATGGTAAACATTGAGCCTGCTAAACATCAGTATGTTAACATTGCCACTGTGATCATGTTTGCATGTTATTTTGCATTTAGCCCGCAAGCGCTACTGTGTAGCCTCACAGAGCTGCTAGCATAGCAGTAGACTCTTATTCTTGTATATACAGTTGTGATGCTACAAAAGTTATGCTCTGTTAATTAGCGCAGACAAATGCTTACTTTGAGAACACTAATTACTCATTTTGAAGCACTAATTATTATATTTTTACTTGTGTCAACTTACCGGGCTCCATAAAATACAAAACCCATTCAACACAAGTTTTCAACACCAAAGTCAGTTCTAAATTTTAGCTTTTTAAATACGTGTCTTCCTCATAGAATTGGCTTATAACTGACTCACAAACACATATAGCAGGCTGCAGATTCTCCACAAAGGGGAGCTGTTTGCATCCATCATTAGTGAAGACATTGCTGTGAACCAACAAGCACAAGATTTAGTACCCACAGAGGGTGACATCATGGTTGAAAATAAAATCCTGTTCAACAAAAGGAAGAGCGTCTTCCTTACTACAAACACACATCAGCTAAATGTTGCTTCAGCCTCATGATGCAGCGACTGAAAGTTGAATGTTGAACTCTTCAGGAAAATTCTTTCTTTAAACACATTACCAAAAGTTTGCATTTCATCAGATATTTTACAAAATAGTACACAGATAGTTTATTTTAAAAACAGCATCCACACAGTCTCCCACTCAATACCACACTGTCACGCTATTTTACTTCCCCTTATGATTTCACATCCTGCATTAAAAGTGTTTTCTCCGTTATTATTGTAAGGTTCAAATTCTACACTTTTTGGGTTGTATATTTAAATTTAACTCCAACAACTTTATACCACACTTGCAAAATTTGCCATCTTTGTGTTTTTATTATCATGTTGTATTAGTTTACTTTTATCTTGTGTTTTATTGTAATGTTTGTGTAGGCATGAATTCCATTATTTGGTGTATTATTCCTTTTACAGAGACTCATATACACCAGCAGACTTTAATTTAAAAGAATCTATTTTAAAAGATGATCAAGAACTCATTCTACTGACATATCTTTACTAGCCAGAGTCAAAACACAACATCACAGATTGAGTTTTTGTCTAAATACAACTTTCAACAGTTAAAACACAACAACCATGTCAGTTGAAATATTTTCCTTTGAACATACAGTAATAAAAATACTCACATACCATAAAACTATATTCAGTAGAGGCAAAACACATTACAATCAACATTTAACAAAATGTTTATATACTGTATATGTGTGTGTCTGAGTATGTAACAGAGACTTCCCTAGTCCTAGAATAGGGAATGAGATAAATAGAACGACTTGTTTGCTGATGTGTAAACTTTATGCTTGTTGTGTGAGTGTTATTCAGGGTTGATGGAGGTGGTGTATCACAGCTCCTTCTTACACACCCAGTAGTGCTGGTCTCCACAGGCTGGCACCGACCCAGGCCACAAAGCCAAGCGTGGAAAGTTCTGAATAGGCACAGTGAACACGTAGACCATCTGGCTGCGGCGGAATCTTGTTACTACAAAACACCACACAACATTTCACATGATCAATATCATCGATCATCATCCACATCAAACTTAACAAAGTGTGTGTTCAGCTGGCATTATTATCCACAGCTAATTAAAAACTTTCAAGATGTCAGCAGTTGACATCAGGGTGACATTGGCGGAGTAGACGTGGTCGGACTTGTTACAAAACCCAACTAGGAAGGGAAAAAACAGATGTTCCTCTTTTGAGTCAGAACTTACACAAGGAAACTTTGCAACAGAAAGAAACACAAGAAATAAAAGCTGAAAAGTTGAAAAACAAGCAGTTTTCTCTCTTCTCCAAACTACTCCTCCCGTCATCAAATGGTGACGTAGCATCCCATGTGCATTCTTTTGACAGTGAGCCTGTTGAACCATTTGTACTGTATTTTACTTCTAGTCTCCAGCTGCCTTTCTGGGGTGGTGGTGGTGGTGGCTAACAATTTCACAATGACAGTTGTCATTGTGACAACAGTTGACTTGTCCTGCTCCTACCTAAGTCAGCTATTTTCTAATATTTATAGTGTTTTCTTACAACAGACAAGAGTTCAAGTAAAGATATGTCAAAATAACGTCTTAAAAACATAGCTGGGTTGGGACAGGAGCACGATTGCAACAGTCACATCTCATCCTAGCACATGTTAGCCAGGCAGCATAGCCAGGCTGTCTTCATTAGCCTGTCGGTCAACACAGGTTTTCAGCTGATTTTTAGCCTTTGCCTGCTAGTATTGCATGATAAACTTTCCTCTCTACAGTTCGATCCGTCCCATTCTGACAAAGACATTAATACCACCTTTAGTCCCACAACAAAGTCTGCAATTAGCTGGGCTGCTTCTCCAATTGGGGAAAAACAGGGATTCATGACAGCAACGCTGTACCTATTCAATCACTCGAAACAATCTGAGATGTGAGCGGAGATGCAGAGGTCTGGAACCAGACTAGTCAGCCAAACCAGGGGCCAGATGTATAAACGATACGTACACACAAAAACCATGCATATGCCATTTCACATAACCTGGTATTTATAAAATAAGAATGTGTGGTGTGAATGTGAACACCTCATGTTTACTTCAGAGCAACGTACACACAGGTTTCTAGAGACAGCTGCAAGTGATATGATCAAATGATTAAATATAAGGTGAGGAGGTAACCTGAAAGTGAAACATTGTTTTGGGTTGTTTGCCATTTTCATTGATTGAGTTCTGTAAAATGTCAATCAAATGAGCATTTATAAACTTAATTTTAAATTATTTATGCTGAATTTCATCTGTCCATATTCATATTTGAGCCATCATCTCCCTGCGTTGGCCTTAACTTTATCCTGTATTGTGAAGCACTTTGTAAAGTCTATAAAGCTCTATAAATTAATAATTGATCATCCTTCTGACATTTAATAATGATGATTGAGATATTGCTGCCATGATGGTTTACAGATACATGGTAAAACAAAGTGGTTGAAGAGGCAGACCTAATAATGATATTATTAGAGTTTTCCTAACTTCTAACTTTCTAAATCTAAATAGCAACTTTAGGAAAATCTAAGGGGAAATCTATTCTCATTAAAAACAGGCACACAGTAAATGCAGTTCAGTAAAAGTGAATTTTAAGACAAGCTATGTTAGCTGGAATTCCTTAAATGTCCTCTGACAGATGACATATGCTTGAATCATTATAAACTGACCAGTGAAACAAAGACAACAAACATTTTATTATGCAATGCCTTTTGGTGCAAACAAAACTCAACAATAGAAAAGATATCTATCAAAAGTCAAAAGAAAGTGCTGAGGTTTCTAGTGGTCAGAGCGAATGGAAACACTGCTGCACAGAGATGCATATCCTCCACCCACACAACAGCAGACACACCCACATCATCCATCTCAGTGAATGTGAAATCAGTAACTGAGCGTATTGACACTTCCAGCTTGCCTCTGCCATTTTTAACTCGTGCTGTGCGGTCCTCGTGTTCATCTTTAGCGTAACCTTCCAGTGTGTGTGTTGGAGAATGACTTGGCTTACTGGACCTACAGTGCTGTTGTTGGTGGTTGTGTGTGTTTCGTGTGCCGGGGACAAAGGTTAGTAAACTTCTGATATGTGGGCTATTTCACACATTCTTTGTTTTCTTGATACAAGATACAGCCATTGCTGGGAGAAAACCTCATGGGGTATTAGTAGAAGACATAGATACAGATGTAAATAAATGTAATCTGAACTGGTTTAACTTGTTAAAATCATTTTTTGTCTGTTAGTAAACACTGGCTGAAGGGAAACAAGCTTGGAGTTATGACTATAGTATATAAAAATGATAGAAAATGTCTCAATGTGTGTAATAATTAAAGTTTCCTTACCAAGAGAACTGAACATGTGTATGCCCATACGGTACAGGACATGCATACGGTAAATGCTTGTGGTTTAATGGACGAACTACGTGGGATGCTCTGCTGAAACTTGCAGCCTAGAGTAGAACTACATGTGAAAATGACTTTGCTGCAGTATATTGCTGCACACTGTCTCTGTGCAAACAAATATTAAAATACAGAAGAAATAAATGCATATTAAAGGATGTTTCTTAAGTTGAAACATTTCCATAAACTCCATAAAATATTTGCAGACAAAAGCCTCAATGCAGGAGCTTATACTGCTACTCTTTCCATCTAAGCATTTACATTCACTTCATTCATACATTTACAGTAACCTATTGTGCTTTTCATTGACTTAAGAAGTGACAGAAACAAAACAACGAGAGAGCATAAAATATTAGATGCAAAAATGTAAATATGAAACAATCAATAGTGTTTAAAGTAAGAACAAAGTGGAAACTGTCTAATAATTTTGTTTCTTTCACATTGTTTCCTTTGTGCTCTAGGTGTCTTAGAGGTCTATTACAAACAGGGTACCTTCACGCCTGCCAGAGGCTCATCGGTCAAACTATCCTGCGATGCACATTATGACTTCGAACAATGCGGTCTGCTTCATGTTGTATGGTGCCAGGAAAGTGATGAGCTGACTGACCCCAGAAAGTACTTCACTACAGTAAACGAGACAGTCTCTGATGACAACATAAGACGCAGACAGGTCGTGACAGAGATTCTCAACGTGACACCAGAGGACAACGGTAGATTTCAGTGCAACGCTAAATGTGAGAGTGGAGAGGTGGCAATGGGACATTTCATCTGGATCACAGTCAAAGGTATTGTTGTGATCAAGGAGAAACATTATATTAACATGAAATTTGGAGAGGATTAATCTTTGTTTTCTTTATCACGCCTGCAGAATTTATATTATCTTCTCACTTCCTTCTTTCAGTGGTTTATCAGTTAAATGCCAAATGGCCATTTCATACTGCAGATGCACACTGATGCCTTGTCCTGCTGTTATGTTCTCTTGCAGGTTGACCATCTGACTGAATTGGCTCTGCTTACAAAGGATGTTCCAACAAGTTGAGCGCACCAGGCTATGATTTCCAAAAGAAGATGGAATCAATTGAACAAAGATTAAGTTTCACAAAGGTTTATTCCAAAGCAACATTTTTTTTTGTCTTTTTGATGTTTCATCATTTATTGTAACTGCTTTAGTGGATTTTGCGCAGCAGATTAAAGATCTACAATATGACTCTGTCCCCATGCTTAAAGACGTCAGCCAAGACAGCTAACGTTACTTAGGTGTAAATTAGTGACTTCTTGGCCTATAAAAACCCAAGCAGTACCGTTGCTTTATATATTTAACCATCAGAAATTTTGCCATGTATGTATTAGGTTGTATTGTGTTGTATTTTTGTAAGATTTTTGCATGAATGTAATTTAGTACTTTCCTTTGTCAGGTATCTAACTTGCTGGATTAGCCAAAAAACAGACACGTGTCTGGGTATCTTATCCATTAACAATTTCTCAAATTATTTTCCAGAAAATGTATTAAATCACAGTACAGAGGATTGTATTCAGAGAGCCCACCCCTAATTTACATCGGGACAAAGACAGCATTGCCAAAATGATTTGGTTCTGTGCCCAAAGTCAAAATAATATCATGCAATTTGGAAATACAATTTTCATGGCACTGGACTGTCAAGGCTGTTTTGGGGAACAAAGCCCTGCGCACATTTCTAAAGTGAAGGATGAACCCATGTCTGTCAGTGTGTGAGAAAACGTCTGCAACAACTTATTGCATATCACATACATATGTGTCAAGGTGTGAAAAGACACTGCAACAAGCAACAGCTTAAATTAGTATCAAGGCTGCAACTTGTTTGTAGCACTCTGAGCAGTCTGCCCTCATGCAATGTCCTTCTTCCTGTGCTGAGCAATCCCAACTAGAGCACAAAGCCACATCTGTAAGAGTAACAGCAGCAAGAAATAGTCTAAACAATGTGGTAATTTATAAAATGGTCAGGTTCAGCCACAAAATGATTTTTCAAATTACATTCAACAATGCTGATAATCCCCTCAAAGCACGGAAGTCCTTACTTTATCAGAATCAATTGCTCTGTTAATTTTGATGATTAAACAAGATCTGGTTGGCAATCTTCCTCGCATTCAACTGCTTTTTATTTTTTGTACGAATCATTTAATTCAGCACACAAGCACTGATTGCAACTGCTGATGATAACAGATTGTAGTTAGTGTTGCTCGGTTGCACATGTGATTCCATTTCAACATACATTTGTTTTTCCATCATACTAGTGGGAGGTTGCACAAGCCAAACCACAGGACAGGAAACTGTATCAGTAAGAGTGTACTGTTTCGAAACCATGTTTAAAGTACGTGCACAGTCAGATTAAAAGAGAATACCACACATCACATATTCCTGTGTCACTGTTGGGGGTCTTCGAACTGAGTAAAAGGACGTCTGAGTACAGTTGGTTTAAACTACAGAATTGTGTTTGATAAACAATTTGTCAATTTGCCCTGATCTGAGAAGAGTTTGCAGCTTTGCAGGTAGGGACGTAAGACTAGAAAAAGTCAACTTTGTGATCAGAATAATCAATTTTAACCATACAAGCAGCACGGCTATAGGGGTGGAAATGTCAGTCTGTCGGTCCACCACTTTGGTCCAGACTGAAATATCTCAACACCTGTTGGATGGTTTGGCATGAAACAAAACAAGACTCAAAATACTAACATCATCATGGTTTTAGTCTGAGCCTGCTCCACAAAGACTATTAAAAAAACCCAACCCAAAACACTGATTTGATCTGCACAGATAATGACAGACAGATATTCACACCTCTGTTGATGCCACATTTGAAAACAAAGCTCTTTTGACACGTTTACGTTTAATATGTTTACAATATAAAACGGGAATCCTTCGTAACATGTTTAAAATGCACTTGGTCAAACTCTTATTAAATTACGTTTCTAAGACGCGTTGTCATTTTCATGCCGTTTTTCCATTTGCGCTTCTCTGCTTTGGCCCAGCGGTCAACAGTGGGTGACACAGTTACTGAACAGGAAGCCATATTTAGGGCATGTTGCAAAGATGCTCGACACAGAGCTGCTTCACACCACAGCGGTCTCATTTAACAGTACCATGTACCCTGTGCTATGAAGGTACATTATATAACGCAATATTATTTATGAATAAAACATCATGAGCCACAGATAGTGACAGACTGCCAACAGGATGTCTAGGTCTTAATATGGATGATTCTCTGCATTGCCCTGCGAGCTAACCTAAGCTTGTATGCACTTTGAAACCAGTGACAGTCACTTGTGGTGGGAGTTGAATCCCTCTGAGGTTGATGTTTTGGTTCCTCTACACTGTGACTTACCAACAGCGCGCTCCTCTGGGCGACTTGTATAAAATCAAAGCAGAGAAGATGAGACATTTAAGGATTGTTTCATTGTCACCTATACTGAATACGTTACACTCTTAATGAGCAAAGATGTTGCATAATACATCTGTGAAATTTTATCAGCTGATAATTAACAACAGAGATGCTGTAGAAGGACAACAACAACAGGGGTCCTGGTAGCCGAATGGTTAAAACACATACCATATCCACAGCGCCTCCTGTTGGTGGGGACTTTTGCTGCATGTCACACCCCTCTATGTCCCCATGTTTCCTGTCTGTTTCTATACAGTAATCTATCACATGAAGACATAAATGCCAAAATAATTACCTCTAAAAAAGCATAATGTGCACATCTGTAATTTCTGTTTCATTTTAAAGTTTGTCAAGGAAGAAGACCAGTAAGAGATCAGATTTGACAATCTTCTGATTATTTTAAGACACTGTTGATGCATATATATATATAATTATTATGAGCCTCTGTGGTTTTCAGCAGAAATTATTTTAAAACTGGACCATAATCAGGATGTCATGACGAAGTGTGAAATGACACAATGCAGTTCAACACTTGTTTTTGTTTCAATGTAGATGTAGGCAAACACTGTGAAAAGCATTCAAATTAATTCACACGAAATTAAAAGTACTTACCGCATCCAAAAAATGATCACATTAACTTAATATCAGGGGGAATAAGGGGTAGAGAAAATGATACTGGAGGCAATCAACATACCTGTTTGTTCACAGGAGAAGAAAGTTTTAAGGCTCACAGAGAAACCAGGAAACTAACAAACTTTGATGCTACAGGCTGATCAAAGTTTGATGAAGGCAATGAAATGGAGTTTAAACTGACCTGAACCACTAAACACTGTCCAGTGATGTTTACTATGAATGCAGCTGACGGCTTTGCTGAACAATCAAGCTCCTGTTGGCATTTTTGTGCTTCACGTTCATATAGTTCCACATATTTCCACCTGCAAGATTCCCAGTACAAGTTCCCAGTACTGTCTTCATCTGTTGGCGAAGGAGCTGCTCCTGCGTGTCAGTGAGCCAAAGGGCAAAACACAGCAGTTGATTAGTGGGAGGAGGCATTATTAATCTTCCATACCCACCTACATCTCCCTCATGGTCTGAAGGATTCAAAAACAGCAGTGTGTAGGCTACAAGCCCCCTTTGGTAACTTTTAAGCTACCAATTCCACGAAAGAATATAATCATTTCTTCGCCATCCAATGTCAAGCGGACATTTCAGTCTCATGTTTCTTGGCACCTTTGGAGATTTATGAGGTGACAGACACAGGCAGTGACATCAGGAGCTCTGCGATTGGCCGGGCTTGGTGAATTTGCTCTGCAGGAACACTCTGGGAACACAAAGCCCCTCCTTTTTGTTGACAGTCTCTCTCAGGACGTAGTCGTTAGAAACAGATTGTAGGCCCGCGTCCGCAAACAGCTCAGCCAGCAACTCTGAAAGCAGACGGAAAGAGAAGACTGAACCTTTAGAGGGAGGGAACAACCCAGAAAAGACTCGACTACTGACTGTTGTTATGGAACGTTACTGTGTCCTTCCCATTTTGTAATTTCTGTACAAACAGCTGTATAATTCACATGATACGTGGCTGAACTGCTGAATAATTAAAATTAAGACTTTGCAGAGCTATATTAATTCATACCCTATGGCAGACAAATACCTATTAGCTCTTAAAACAAGTGAAAACTAGCTTACTGTTAGTTGCAAGCTTGACACTTTTGTATTTTGTTTCTGTCAATAGCATATATCTATCTATCTATCTATCTATCTATCTATCCATCCATCTATCGTATCTACCTACCCCCCGAACAGGCTCAATGACACAAACGTAAAAATGACTTCCCTGAAGTCATTTACCGACCTTTAGAGAAGAAGTAGGACCTGGTGCCGTCTTGGCGGACGTAGAAATTCTCACCCAGCTTGCTGCCGGCTTTAAATCGGAGCATGGCGTGGTCATGCAGGCCGTAGTCCCTGAACAGGACGATGCCTCCGGGCTTCAGCACCTTGAAGCCACATGTATGTTACATTACACCATTTGAACCAGCTTGTATTAGGGCTGGGAAGTTACCACCAGACACATGCTGTTAAGTTCCTTCCTCAAGCTCTAGCAGTCACAAATTATTGAAAACTAATTTCAATCAATCTGTGTACCATTTATTTGTACACACACTATTATGCATATGTTAGGCATGTATGCACATGATTGTGTACTTTAGGGAGAGGAAAACTCCCAAAGTTAATACCAAAATTATCAAATTAAACAGTTTAACAAACTTTTCCAAGCATTTAAGGAACCCTGCACTGAGTCTTTCCACCTGGCTGTCTCTGCTCTCACCCTGCTGATGTTCTGCAAAGCCAGCTTCATCTTGTCAGGGTGGACAGCCGACAGGACAAAGATGAGAGTGACAACGTCCACGCTGCCCTCAGGCACATTTTTCCTCAGATCATCTTTAGTTAAATCACACTGGAAGGCACAGCAGCGCTCAGGGCAGTACAGAGGGTTTTGCTGTCAACAGAAGGAAGATGAAGTGGTTTTATTTGTATTATTGTGTCATTATTGGGAAGAGATTTGCTGACTTGCTTCATACGGTATGTTGCTTTTACTTGAAAACTGTCCATTACGACCAGTCTTCTACTGTTATGAGCTACTGAACAGGTGTACTGCAGCAGCTCAGACATCACAAAAGAGATAAAGTGTCAGCCTAGATGTTGGAGGCTTGTGAACAATTGCCAGTGATACAAAGTCTTCCTGTAAATTTCCTGAAGGAGCCCTTAAGGAAAGTATTAAGCCATCAAATCCTCCAGTAGAACAGCTCAGCAGCCAGCAGTACAAGATTGAGATTGTACTGATCAGCTCACAGGTGTAAATGGGTTGTTCTGAGTGAATGTAAAGTAGTGTGTCACAAGAAAAGACCCTGGAGCTCAGTTGGCCTACAAATGTACGATAAAAGGATAATTCACATTTACAGTGGGGCAAAAAAGTATTTAGTCAGCCACCAATTGTGCAAGTTCTCCCACTTAAAAAGATGAGGGAG
>LKNJ01007283.1:0-16959 GCA_002120245.1 Maccullochella peelii
TTGTCTTATTCTTTCCCAGATTTATTCTTTTTTGTGGCACTCCTATGACTCCATATTCCAGACGTCATCTCCTCTCTTAAAAGCATCAATTCTTGACAATTAAATATCTGTACACATCTGTAGGTACAAATATATGGGAAAACCAACAAAACAAAGGCAATAAAAAAATAAAGGTTGTTGAATTGGGCCAGTAGATAAAAAAACTGACAACACCAACTAATGAAAGCTACCCTGTGTGGCTGCCTGGTCAGCTCAAGACAAAGCTATTTTATGTGTGGTGTGAACAAACAGACTATAAATTGTTTCTCCTTTTCCATGTTGTTTTACCTGATTATTAGAGATGATATAAAGACTATAAACGAGTCAGAATGCAATATTTTAGAGGAAATAGAAAAAAAATTACAAGTTCATTGCTTTGTAACCTTTTTTTTTTTCTAAAGAACGTAACCTCAAACTGAAATGTTATGTGACAGATGCTATTAAAAAGCCATTTTCTCAATTTCATTGTAGTAATGTTGTGGAGGTTGTAATGAGAAATTGTACTTTCAGTAATGAATACTTTCAACTGTGTTTTTACTTACTTATTTGTTATTTTTACGTGTCCCTGCCTCATTTAGTAAGATTTTTTTACTCAGTGCTTTAGTGCTGGCTGACTGTTAGCTAATTATCAGTATAACAGTTAGCATGTGTTAATGCAAGCCCCAGTTATCCACCTCAGGAAAATATTTTCTAAATCCAGAGGGAGCCTAAAGTTAGTTACCCAACTGTGTTGTCTCCTAACAATTAACTTTCCACCACCAAGAAGCATTTTCCTCAGTCCGTTTCTGCTTTGACTTGGCAGAGACACCTGCAACATAACATTAGCTCTCTTTACTGTGAGGTTCATCATGGGAGCTGACCTGATTTTCCACTCTTCTGTATTCTCTTCTTGGTATGTCTGAGCAAGACACCCTCGCCAAGTCCCAGTTAGGGAAGTACAACAAAGCAAACCTGGGAAACGACATGTCTTCTAGGCAAAATGTGTCTCCCTCTACACCTCCCCACTGATACTTTAACGTGTCGGCGTGATTGGGCCGTTACATACAAATTTGATTAGTAAACGTTGACTCTGATTGGTCCAATTGAATGCACTGGCGTGCTACGCAGGATGCGACTCGCGGACGGGTTTTTTTTAAACTTTATTTACACATTGGAAATTACAACAGGTTTACCATTCCAACAACAGTAACAAGGGAATTTATGCTCGAGGTAGGGCACAGAACATAACACATAAAAAAAAACATAAAAGATAAAGAAATAAAATTAAAAACGTGCGTTTTTTTCACCTTGATTCAACAAAAGGTCAGGCACAAACAAGGCATAAACAAATACACAATACAATACAGGAGAGCTGATAACAGCAAAAAAAAAATAAAAAAAAATTTAACAATAAGGGATGAAATGCAATGAGAGACAAATGCATATTCTAAATAAATTGAAAATTAAATTATTATTAATTATTTCTATTTCTGTGACATTCTTACACATGATCTCCAGTGGTGCAGCAATGCCTAGTACAGCGGGGTTGACAGATCATCAGATCAGATATCAATTCGTGTATTGCTTTCACTCTCCGTCAAAGTAGCCTTCGTTTTGCACAAAACATGCAAACCTGGTAACTCTGCATAGATCTTACCAGTTAACCCTATGAGGAGTTAAAAAGACAAGATCGTTGGAAATATTGGTTGGGACTATTCAGCCACACGTTGACATTGGAAGGGACATGTCCAAATCTACACCTATTGTAGTAGTAGAAGTTATCCTTTTAATAAATACACAGAGAGTTTGTCTCAAAGAGATGCATCACTGTTGGAAAAATCTAAATGACAGGCTTTTAGCATGCTTTCTGTAACAGATAATCACAAGCTTTTAGTGCAGATGCTAGTTTTAGTGCCAAGATAAATAATTTACTTGTGATTTTCTGGCCTCTGCAGTGCAGACAGGGTTGCTGATAGGGTCCTCTGTGTGCCATGTGACAAAGTAGGAGGGAAAGGAAAGCCATATTAACTCCTCCACCAACTACTTTTAAAGCAATCCAGAGGCAGCTCTGCTTGGCATTAGGCTGAGTAAAACACATACTGCTTTGTCTGGCTATCACCAAGCACTATCATGAGCAGTGTAGTCCAGAACCCCTACATCGGCCGGACGCCAACTACTCGGGTGAGTAGCTAATAGTGTTTAGGATGGATTGATTGATAATGGGATAAAATGATTGGTATTGCATGGATATGCTGCCCATGTCTGGAGTACTATATGGAACCGTGAAAAGGGGAAGATCGTGGTGGCCCAAGATAGTTAGACATCTAGTTCTCTGTGTTTTTCTCTTGTTCTTCTCTTTCTTGAGAAGCCGCTGTTCAGTCTCAGTGAAAGTAGCTAGATGATATGTTCCATCTTCGTCATCAGGATGTGGAAAGAGGGTCTTAAATTATTGAATGGCTGGGGATTTTGTGGTATAAGCGCTCTAGCAGGTTAGGAAAATGGAGAGAGCAGAGATTGTACTCTTGATTTATTTGCAAGTGTGAGGACATCATAAAGGTTGGATTTTATGGAAATTCAAAGTTATTAAACAGTTGTATTTATAATGTGTGGGTTTATAAGCTTATGAGCATGTACTTCAGTGTATGTTTGCAATAAATACCACCTCACATAGGCTTATAATATTCTTTGTATTCTTTGCAGACATAAAGGATGATCAAACACGGCAAATTTTTTGACTTGTACTTTGCAGAAAATAATATATAGGAAATATTGGCCACTTCGTGACCCCAGCACTCCATACATTACTCCATGATTCAGTCACACAGTGTTTTATATGCAAACCTTACAGTAAAGTGAAGTTTGTATTTTTCTTACCTCATCCAGCAGCATGTGGTCGTTTTTGAGGGTATTTTCGCTGTTTCACATACAGGGACGCTGGGAGTCTGGGTTGGGTCTGGGTTGCTGTATGCAGGCCCAGCTGGGGGTACATCACATCCCTGACGGCTTTTGCCTCCAGTGTTAACAAAAAAGCAAAGCCCGTTACAGGGCAAAGCATGTAGCCTACGAAATAGAAATAGTATTTACCTGGATGTAACACCAATTCTGTCACTTTGTGTGTAGCTCTGTAGCCTACCTGCTTGCCCACCTGACCCCTGTTTTCAGTTGCTGAGCTCAAAACAGAGGCAAGCAGCAGGTGCGTTGCTGTTTTATAGGGTATGAATGCTTCCAACTGAATGGGCGGTGAGTGCAGAGATCTGTCTGTGTGCCGAGGCGTAGCCTTAATAGAGTAAACCAACTGAGAGGCTCATTAGAGGGATGAGCACGTACTCATGGAACTGGAGTTACTGTACATCCAGGTATTTCAGTATTCGCTGATGTGCGGAAGAGGGAGAGAAAGCTGTAAAAGATGTAGGCTACAGATGTAAAACTAAGAGGCAGATCAAACTAAACGAAAATAAGCAGCACTGAGAACAAGCGAATGCGTGTTCACGCGAAGGGGAGTAGGAGACTGGGGGCAATTGTAACATCTCAAATTGCACCTATCAGAAACAAGACAGAACCATGGAACTCATTGTGCACATGGTCTGTGACGATCCCTCTCTGCCTGCCAAAAGAAAAATTGATGTCTCATACTTATCATTGTTTTTCTGCCAAGACTAGTTTTTGAGGCATGAATGTAATTTTTTTCATTTACAGTATTTTTCTCGTACTGTCTTAACCTTAAATGTCTATGAATTTAAATCTGTCTAGTTTTGATGACCATTCTGTTGTCTAACATTTGATATATTAGTCAAATGTTATCTTTGTTGTTTCTACCCAGCAGGGTAGCTTGTCATGGGGTGGTACGGTTGGGGGCAGTTGTAACGCTGTGTTACAATTGACCACGACATCATCAAAATGTAGCTAGCTTACCCGCGCTGTGTGTATTGTTTGTGGGTGTCTCATTTTGTAGTCTCTTTTAATTGTAATTTTATAGTGTGTTTTCTATGCACTTGGTCTTTTTTTTTTATGAATAAATTATACTTGACTTGAAAATGTTGTCCAGTTTAGTAAAAGATTTCTTTTTTTTAAGAAAAAATTTAAGAAAAGTGTTTTGTGTTTAGTTTAAATGTATATGTATACTCTAGGCTACTTACTAAATCTCTTGTGTCATAGTCCAGTGGTTAAGTCCTTTGCCTCTCAAACCAGGGACTTGGGTTCAAAAACTCTGCATCTGCTCTGTAGTGACCTGAAAAATTATATGCAACACTATGGGGTTTGTTAAAGCCACAGCAAGAAATTAAGCCCAAGATTATGCATATAGGCCTACTCCAAATGGTTCATGAACAGCTCTCAATTCCTACTTTGTGCCTTGGATAGGCATTTTAGGCAACATTTTGCAGGAGTGGTTAAACTGGAATTAATTGTTTAATGGGTATTACATTGCTTTAACCATATCTATATTCTTAGATGTTTATTGTGGTCCTTGGTATTCATATGAAGGTATTAGGCCTAGCCTATGCGTTGTTACAATTGCCCCTATATGCTGTTACAATCGCCCCTGTATGCGAGGTCAAATGTAACATTTGACTTCTAGTGTTTGAATCAATATTCTGACTCTAATATTGTTTGTTAAATCATTTGACTGTTAACAAGTAGAACACAGATACAAGTTACCTACATAAAATTTTTATCCAAATAGTTCAAGAGGTTTTTGAGTAATTACATAAAATACAAAGATTGTTACAATTGCCCCCAGTCTCAATAAAAGATAAACGTGGGAAGACTGTTTGATTTGATTGAGTATTTAATCAGCATTCATCATGTGTTTCTGCATCATTTACAATGAGAAGCATTAACAGAAGGAAATTATATTATTTATACAAATATGCCAGTGAGAAAAAGGGGCTATGGTTCTATGGTATGTTTTTTCTTTTTTTAAATATTATACTTTTGAGGATATATAATTTTTTAAAACTGATTATATAGAGACAGTTTAGTGTGTGAGCTTATTGCCTATTGTGTTTATAATTCAACACCATCAGTCTTACATTCAGGGCTGTTTCTAGTTTTTTGGGGGCCCTATACAAAATGTTTTTTTGAGCAAATAGGTGCTTTCACAGGAGGGCGCTTGGCTACCAAGAGAGACCGTCATTTTAATTTAAAAAAAGGCTAAAATGGCAGCTTTGTGGGCCCCCTGGTGACTTCGGGGCCCTGTGCAACCACATCGTCCGCATATAGCAAGAAATGGCCCTGGTTCCATTGATTATCTAAGCCTATACTCATTATGCAATCTGTTTGTCTTCTTGTGTGATACTCAACAGCTTTTCAGCAGAGAAGTTAACTGTGAGACTGTCAGCTCTCAAAAGATCACCTTGTCTTTCAGTTCCTTCTTCAGCCAACAGTGCTTTATCTCCCCAAAGTGAATAATCCTCATGCATGCCACATTTCCACAGCTATCTACCCAGGCACCTAGTGTGTGTGTATGGATCTTGCACTGCAGCATTGTCATGTGCATGTGTGCATGTTCACCTTTTCATCTGCACAGACAAACAGCAAAGCACATCAGCCCTTCACATACAATACTTAACTCAGCCATAAATCATTCAGTGTTGGTACTTCAATAATGCAGACAGCAGAGACGGAGCAGAGACCATGAAACACAGCTGTGATTATGTCACAGGCCATGATGCACATGACAGTGGGAATAATTGAGAAGGGTGTTAGGATTGTCCTGATGAGTGACCGACCCACTCACATTGGAGGAGGTGGTGTCATGGCTCTATCACACTCCTGTTTGATTGTGACACCAGATTTTGTTTCGTCATCAACTTCTAGATGCCCAAGCCTGGGGGCAGTGGAGGGGTGCCGCCCGGGAGTCGAGACGGCAGTGGGATATGTCGAAGCAATAGCATCAGCAGTGGAAGCGGCTCTGGAGGCAAGATACTGTCCCTGTCATCCATGAGTGAGAGTGTGCACAGTGGCCTGAGCTGTTTCTTGTCAGAGCAAGCACTGGAGCAGGAAGAAAGGCAGCAGCGCAGTAGCCAGTTAGCAGAGTTTCAGCGCCTGAGAGAGGTTCGCGCAGCTGCTCAGCTCAAAAACCTGGAGGATTTCCTTAGGATGAACCATGTTTCACTGAGGGACAGCATGTCTTATGCCACTGGCATGATTTACAGGTAAGATGAGCCTGGGGTTATAACTGTGTTTTAGATATATATACAGTATATAAATATAGAAAACACACTTATAGCCCTGAGCTAAGATGTGAAAGTAGACGAAATAAGTCTACAACATAAAGTAATTAAGGAGTCATGCTGTGAACCTTATATATGTGAATTCCTTATAAAAAATAATCTGTTTTCCCTACTAACAGCTTAGCGAAAGAAACTCATCATCTATCTTCCTGGTCAAAGATGACAACCCTTCAGTGAAGGCCTGTACAGTAATGAGTTTAGCAGTGAAACATTGTTGGGCACATTGTTGATAAAGGAATATCGTCTTTGATTTTAGCAGGCATCATCTGATGCAGGGGTTTTGCATCCAATATAAAACTGAATTAGTTACACTTTTGTTTGAGTTTTAAATAAACTCTGACAAGCAAGCAGTAAAAAGAGAAGAGCGAGATTTATAGCCTTTTCATATTAAGGCTATGCTGCCTACTTAATTCAAACAGAATTAACAAAACTCTTTGTGTTGTTGACTCAACCCTTCCCACTGCCATGTGTTGACTGATTAGGCTATGAACTCCATGACAGGTGTTGAGATATTTCACTGGATAAGTGAACACTATGCTTACTTTGCTAAACTATATGTCTTTTTTTTACTGTCTAAAATTATTGATAGATACATATAAATTGTGTGCACTTCATTGCTGTAATTATTTCCTGTAATATGCTGCCTGGAGAATGCCACTTTCCAAGACCCTGGAGGGGTTTTAGGCAATTCCCCTTCACATTCCTTTGCAATTTATATATTGTATTTTTTAAAAATGTGTAAATAAAGAAATGAGACGGAACACTTTGACCTGCTAGTGGTGCTACAGGAAAAGTCAGGGATTGCCAAAGTCAGTAAAAGTCAGGAACCATGAATGTCTTTAATGTTATTTAATGACAGTCCTTCCAACCAACTGACCGACCGTTTTCTTAGTCTGCAATGTGTTTGTTCAGTTTATGTTGTAGTTTTCAGATAATTGCCAGCTGTGTTTCCTGTTGTGAATTTTGAGTGTCTCCCCTGTACTGCTTGTCAATAAAGGGTTGACACTGTCAAAACCTGCTTCCTGTCTCTTGTCCACACTGACTGCGTTTACATGCACAAAATATTCAGTTTTTTGCCCTTATTCTGAAAAAGACAGTATTCCTACTAAGCTGTTTACATGGCTAATGAAAAAGAATATTCCACTAATATTCCCATTTACATGCAGCCGTGTGTACTCCGGCTGTTTGACAGAGGTCGATGCCCTTACATGTCGTTTATCACATTTATCATTCTTTGCATCAAAATAGGATTTGTTCAGAGTTTTCCACCAGTGGCAGACTTGTTCGACCGTGCGAACTCAGCCTCCCTCTTTCATTCGTTCAACCACCTTCTTGAAAATGTCGGCGTTGTGATATTTGCGCATATCCAAAAACCTGTTGATATCCAAATCTTTCATCATGTTTAAAAGTAGCTGTGTTTCTCCTTCCCACCATAAATGTGGGATTTTCTTTTGTGCATGCATCTCTACCCCAGCCTTGCAAACTGTTGGCTAGTTGGTTTGTTTACAACTCACAGAGCTGACCGTAAACAGGCAAGAGGCTGTGTGTCCCAAATTGCTGGAAAAACCCAACTGAGACGCATATTAGAATAATATCGGCACATCCCACGTGTTAATCGGAAAAGGCTACATTCGGAATATCCAAACGGAACATGCTGTTTACATGACTCGTATCAAATTCGGAATATTGTCATATTCGGAATAATATTGGAAAATTAGTGTGTGTGCATGTAAACGTAGTCACTGTTGACTACAATACCAATATATTCTGTCAAATGTTCAAGCAATAATATTCAATAATATTGACAGGCAGTTTGTGAAGAATGGAACACTGAACATGAACAGTAGACAGAACAGTATGGCAGCAGTCTGTCCTCATCTTTGAATTTGTCTCTGACAGATAATGCTCGCCATGTAGCAGTCTGTGTTGCCCATACAGGATTCTGTAGGCAGGTGTCACCCTCGGCCCCTCACCTGTCTGCACCACTGCATCTTAGGCAGAGCTGTCAGACAGTGCATTGCCCACGTGCCTTTGTGGCTCTGGCACATTGTCATCAGTGTGGCTCAGAAAATTGGCATTTACATACACTGGCATTTCTGATGACCACAGCTTAGTCAGGTGAGCAGTCGATTGGGATCATGGCCTCAAGATTCTGGATCTTGAACACACTAAAGGAGGTTTCTATGACCTCATGCCTGACAGTAAGAATTGAGAGGTTTCTCCCTGCTGAGGTTTACACCTGTTGAAGAGAAGACAGACTGGTACAGACATTCATGGTTCCCAATCCTAATGACTTTGATCCCCTGACTAGTCCTGCAGCCCCATGAGGTTGACATTTGTGGGTCAGAGTGAAATATCTCAACAACTATTGGATGGATTGCCATGACATTTGGTACAGACATTCAGGTGCCCCTCAGGATCAATTCAATCGTCAGTTGGACCGCCACTTAAATATGATTAGCCCATACTGATCGCCTTAACAAATGCTAAGAAAAGAATCCTAATTAACTGGAAAAACAGAAATAACCTTGCAACACACTGGTGGCAACACTTATTATCTGAGCACATTTTTATGGAACGACAAATGGCATTAACAAACAACCAGGTCTTTGGGGGCCTGTTTATCAGCTCCACTTCAGGGCACGCCACTATCATACATACACAAATAAACGCACATAAGGTAACAACCTCCTCCCTTTGCCAGTGAGATTAAAGCCCCCTCACGCACTTAATTTGCGGAATAGACGGCTCTCAAGCTCTGCCAAGACCCTTGTACCTTTTAAGAAAATGTCTGTCATTTCTGAATGCCTTTCATTGCTTGTATTCCTGTGAAGGTCCTCCCTGACACGCATTCCCCTATTGGCTGGCATGCTTGCACACGCACACGACGTTTAAACCCTCAACCATAGTAGATACAACCTTTTTGTTTCCTTTTTTTCTTGCTTGTTTTCCTTTTACCCCTGATAAACGCCTCTGTCCAGGTGGAACAGGGAAGAGCAGTGGAACATGAGGCCCTCGCATCCTGGTTGTAACTGCCTGGCCAGGGAGTAGACTCCTCCCAACAGTGGACAACAGAGGTGTTCAACCAGGAGATGGTGGATATTATAAAATAATAATAACTATAATTATTATTAACTGTACCCTTGTAATTCTGATAGACCTTTCCTTTATTTATATCCTTTTTATTTGATTGTTTGTCTAATCTATTTTTTTCTCCCTGCTTAGCACTCATGCCACTGCACATCCTCCACATCCTATTGTCTTATGACTTCACATAGATCACTCAGTGATGCTGGTTGGGTGTGTCCTTCTGGCCCGGCCATGGTGACACTGGAACTTCATAAAAGACTAACAAAATCTGACAGAAAACACACTCTCTCCTATGGTCCTGGTCATCATTTATTCTGATTGGGCTACTATTCCAGTTATTAGTGGAATATTAGGGTCTGTGTAAACGCAGATATTGTCATGGTTTAGGCTGCATTCAGACTGACCTGTGTGAAAAACATTCAGCCCCCTCATTTTTACTGAGCATAGCCTATAGGCCTGTGAATACCAACAGCAGAAATTCAAACTGATATAAAATAGAATGTATTGATAATATAATATACACTCTATAATTTGCTGTTCTCACTCTACTGTGATTTTTTTTGTCAACAGAAATCTGGGCAAATCGGGGCTGAGGGTGTCCTGTCTTGGATTAGGTGAGTGTGGCATATACATGCATCTACAATGACAGTGGGACCATGAACATCTATAGACGTCTATAGAGACAAAAGAACTGAATGAGTGGCAAACAAATTCAAGTACATTTCAGCCTGCAAGTCAACATTTTTGAGCTATCATGAGTGCACTCATTTCTATTAGCTTTTAGCTTTTAGCTTTTAGCTTCTCCAGCTGTATTCTCAGTTCTCCCTCAGCGTTTAATTTGGTAACATTCCAGAAATGAGCATTGTGGAGGAAATTCTGATTTCCCTCTCGGAGAAGTGAACAAATAATATGATGATTCAAACCAGTTGTCTTTTAAGTATTTAATTAAACAGAATAATAAAAGTACAAATAATAAACAAGTGTAATAAGTAAAGATTAAGATGATTAAAAAGAGTGTACAAAGAATAAGGAGGATCACAGAAGTTAATCCATTTCAGCTGAAAGGACAGAGCCTAGCACACATCAGTGTACAAAGAGTCTGACCCCGAAGGAGAGAAACAGTCACATATTTATAGTAGCAACATAACAAGCAGGCAAGGGAGACATAATGCCTTGCCTGCTACCTTGGTCTAAGTATCTGTCCCTTACTCTAGGAAACATCATATCCAAGCATCAGTACAAGACAACCTGTTCTCCTGTTCCCCTCGAGGGACACAGGGCAGATTGCTCTACAAGATAAGACGTACCATAACACCAATGTGTTAAACAAATGAACTATAAGAAAGGAAAATGATAAAGTTCCAGAAGGCACAAAAAACACTACATATCCTGCAAAATAATAAATGGTTATGAATGATAAATTTTGCCCTGACAAGCATCTCCTCGGCGACAGCCGTCATTAACCTTTCAGGTTTATTTTGTCAGGCAACTTTAGACCATGAAATAGAGATTTGATGGATGTTTCAGTCAGCAGTGTGGGAGTTGTTCTGACACATAGTCAGCCATTTGTTTGGTACACTTAAACTAACAATTCTGTCTTCAGTCAAGAACAAATATGGTTCTGCTCTGATAAATCTTTGCCTGCACAGTCTCAAATGTCGACTTGCAAACTGAACAATACTCATATTTGTTGCAATTCAATTCTTTTGTCATTTATTTACTTTTATAAGTATCAGAATCATTTCCTGTGATCAAAGCAAGCCAAAGGGATCCCGGATATTCTGCTGCAACACACACACACACAGTGTAATCATTTTATTTTTGTGCAGGCACGTGGGTTACCTTTGGAGGCCAGATAACGGATGAGGTAGGAGAGAATACCTGAACACCTGTACAGTCGCATGTAATTCAAGCTCAAGTTTAACATTGTGTAACAATGATAGAGTAGTTGCATGGATTCAGATATATCTGTACTGTCTAGGGTTTTAATTGTCAGGAACAGGTTTCTCAAGCTGAAGCAGCGATACAATAGGCTGGAAAAATTGACAAAACATGTTTTGTCATGTTTCAGCTCAATATGTCTTTGATGGTAAATATACACACATCATTTTTAGCCACGCTCGTAATGTCCACCTTTTGGTCCAGACTGAAATTGATCCACATATTTACTATTGGATGAATTGTAATGAAATTTGGTACAGACGTTCGTGGTCCCCGCAGGATGCATTGTAATAACTTAGGTGTTCTAAGAATAGCTGGCAAAACAATCACAGGATCACCAAAGACTTGGGCAAGTCCCAAGTCAAGACCCATGTAAACAACAGGTCCCAAGTCATAAACTTTGTTGCATTTGCCCGGTCCACTTTCCTAACTGCCCCCAAGACTTGAGCTGGTGATATTGGACAGCAGAAAGAAAGCTTATCTGCTTCAGGAAGTGATGCAAATTGCCCTAGACCCTTAAATTTGTCATCCTCTTCCCATATAGACTGATACGCTCGCTTGACTATAACGAACTGTAACAGAGATTTACACCTTCTCCCCTGGATTTTCAAGGGCCAGCGAGAGATCACCAGACGCCACCGGAACCGCAATGCTTTCCAGTGTTTTATCCCTGGTGGAACATTAATGTGCTGTCTGTATTTTGGCAGTTTATGGGTGAGGTTTGCTCTGTTAAAGTCCCCAAGAACAATGAGGAGGGAGTTTGTGTTCTGTGGAAGTTACCTGGTCAGCCTCACTAACACGGGCCTGAGGTGGGATGTAAACACTGACCAGAATAAAGGAGGTAAACTCCTGCGGTGAATAAAATGGTTGACAGTCAATGAAAAGTGAGGAGTGCATGTTTTCCGTAACACTGTGACCAACGGCATAGCATTGGTTTGAAAAGTGGAGGGGCACAATAAAGCGGGGTCTGGTGGTCCTCCCCAAGAAAAAAAAGGATTTAAATACCATTTTCTGCATTTCTACATGCTTTTATCATATTCCCAGCAACACATCATGATTAAGACGGCTATCATGCTTAGTTAAATCATTCTGCCAGAAAAAGCGGTCTTACTCTCTGCATGTTTAACCTATAACCCTACTGAACATCACATGCTGTGCTATGCTAACAAAAACAATAAAAATCTGTACCAAATTCAAATCATAACCTCTGTTTGTTATGTCTTACTGTTTTGTGTTATTGTCTGTATATTTTGTTACAAATATGTCTGTGTAATATGTTACCTTTTGGCAATTTGGACGCGTCCCTTATCTGATGATGTTATGGGGGAATGCCCTCAATCAGTACCATGACACAGCTCAATTTTAAATGTTGCAGCAGTAATCAGAGGGAGCAGGCTGGACTGTGACAGTAAATAATTCTTAACTAAAATTACAGTTTTTATTTTTACAAATAGTGAAATTAAATGTGCTTAAGACTTGCATGTGGAAACGGAAACATTTCAAATTGTTGGAAAGCTGTGTGCTATTTTCAAGACAATATCCACCCACTTATCTCCATTGTGTTTTTATTTTCCACCTCAGGTAAATGTGACTTAATCTGGATTCTGGATGTTAAATAATGTTCAGTTGTGAAAAAGGTTAAAGACTATCAATAGATCAGCAGACAATGGCGGCATCCTGCTTTACAGGTGGATCACAATCACTGGCCAAGGTGCTGATCCAGGGACCTGATGTGGGAAGTTGCTGGTCACGCTGATTGGCAGGGTTACTACTCACAGTGGATGCAGTCTTGATGGCTGACAAGATTTGTCGTTTAACAACTTCAATTTTATGTCTCCAACAAGCCTGGCTGTGCAGTCCAGGCATCATGTAATTTGTTTATGACAGACATTCAGATACCTGATGTCAAATAAGGCTACAATATCATCCGATCCAATTCCAGGGTATCCACGGAAAAAGTTGACTACTGTTTGTTATATGAAGATACATATCAGCATTTAAGAAGGAAAATCTATATTAATATCATAATTGATTTAAAACATAGCAGCCAGTCCTAATGTGCATTTGTTCTGCTGTGGAAAGGGTATTAAATGTTCCTTCTTAAAGTCTCAAAAAGGTCTTAAGAAGTTAAATTTGGTTTCAAAAAGTATGCAGATAAAATCAATTCATATATTATTATTTTGGCAAGTAAATGGTTAACCAATTTCACTTATTCAACCTTAATGGTTGCAAAGCACTTCACAGATTGGTCTGATTCATTCAGCCATTCACACATGCCAACAGAGCTGCCACACAAGGTGCTGGCCTCCACCGGGAGCAACTTAGGTAGTTTAATGTTTTGCCCAAGGACACGTGGACAGGAGGAGTCGGGGATTGAACCACCAACCCAAGGATTAATGAATGACCTGTTCTACCTCCTGAGCCACAGCTTGCCATTTTGAAACCAGAGTGGGCAAAAAAAGTTGCAGTGTCTGTGCCTACTCATTCAGTTACAGCAGAAAAACTGTTCATGTCACTGTACGTAAAAGCCAACTCAGCTGTACGTAAAAGAGCTTACCGGTCAACAGAGTAAGAATGCACAGACACAAATCCATGTGTGCTTGGATTTGCAGGAGCTTCAAGACCCAGGCAAAGAGGACTACTGTACACAACGGTACGGTACAGTTGTGGTTCCAGAAATTGAGTGCCCATTGGATGAAGATGCCCTGGAGGAACTTGAGAGAACTGTCGGTCCTCTGGAACATTCTCAGTTATATGGTCGTGACTTGTACATACCATTCATTGCATTCATAAGCTATGATGTTTGGAAACTCAAGAGACAAAGAAAGGACCAGAAGAGGGGGAACTGCTGCTATATTTTCAGATCAACCAGAACGCCGGCATCTGAACAGCCGGCAGCTGCTGGTGGAGTTGTAACACGTGACAAACTGTGAAATCCACAAGTTTTTGAATCACTGTAGTCAGAGGGAGGCAGTAATACAGTGGATGAAGCTACATGTGCAGCTATCACTGTCTTGCAGGTGCACAGTAAAGTTGACAAATTCTTCATCCCTCCTAATTACAATGTTTTAGTCAGAAACATGGTGTGCTTCATGGAGAGTCTGTCCAATCCGAACTACTCGAAGGGAGACATCTGTCCTGCCGAAGGTAGTTATTTGGCTTAAACATGCAAAACTACTGGTATGGTCCCTTAACAACTGGCACATCCACTGCAACATATGAGAAGTCATTGTGAATACTAAAGAAAGTTTTCATAGACCACTGTTGATTGATGCTCCATGTACAGAGGACGCAGCTGATCCTGAGGTGATTCCACACTGAGATGCATCTCATGTCCTGCAGCAACCAACCCCTAGGTGGCTCAAGCATCTTTGTATAGTTTATTTCTTCTGTCATGTTACACCCAGTCGCTGTCACTCACAAAATATTTTGCTTTAATTTTTGTGAGCAGCGCACGTTTTCCAGATGGTTTCCTATAATATTTTATATAGTGTCTTATAGTAAATCTGTTGTTGCAGGAAGGTTTGGAGAGGATTCAGGCAGCCTCTCCTGCATGAACTAAATACAGTTCAAATAAAGCTTCCAACCAACAGCACTTAGTGTGGATTGAGTGACAGTGTTGTTAGTTATCTTGATGACTAAAGTATATTTCCTAACTATGCCGTTTTTGTACGGTCATAAGGGCATTATGAAAGTCCTGTGCAAAAATGTAACTGTCCCTGTGCTGTGGTTTTATTGGCTGAAACACAAATGCCTTGCATACATAAACAATAAGAAAATCACATCATAAAAATACTGTGAATCTTGCATAAAGATCATGATGCAACAACCTCTCACAAAATGTTAATGATCTTAATTCATCAATGTATCCCTCTCCCACGTTGAATAGCTATCAGTCAGCACAGCAGCTGCAAAAACAACCCAGATATCTGGCGGCAATTCAGAGATCTCAAAGACAAAGTCATTAGAGACGTTTAATACCTGTAACAAATGTCATGACATTCTAGCCAATAGTTGTAGAGATATCACACTCAAAACCAAAAATGTCAACCTTATGGTCCTCTGAGGAAAACTCAGGGATCACCAAAGTAATTAGGATTCATCCTCTGGGGACCTTGAATATCTTTCCAAAATGGTACAGATATGGATCTATCTAATAGACCTACCAAGCAACTAACTCCCATTGCTATAGCCACTTCTCCACCGCAGCTCAAAAGTCTTTCTTAAATAGCGAAGCATTCTTGATATAACTGATTTTGAAGAATCTTTCAACTTATCAGCAGAAAGAGCTTCTCAAAAGGTCAGAGGGAGAGAAAGTAAAACACTTTACTCATCTTTATCATCTCAAATGTTGCTGTTGAAGGTGGCAGAGGAGCTGGTGACTTTGGCGTATGAGAATGGAATCAATCTGTTTGACACAGCTGAAGTGTATGGTGCGGGAAAGTAAGTATGGCCCCATTTAAAACTCGTCATTCCAAGTCTCAGGATACAATTAAGATGTAACTTAATACACTTTTGTTTACACTTAGACACATACATGTGTCTCCGTTGGCCAAATCACGAATCTGATTGCATCTGTCTTGGTTTTCCCAGGCTACATGCAAATCAGCATAAGCCCCGCTCCAGTCCAGAGGATGGTGGTAGTGCTTTACCAAACATTGACAGGCCAATTCACAAAAGGATTGCGCGGCTTTTGTGGCCGCTAAACCTGCACAAACCGTGTAATTCTCAAAAGCACCCACAAAGGGTGAAATGCATCCCTAACTGCACTGTCAAGCAAATAGTGTCTCGATGCTCCAGTGCTATTTGCACGTATTTAAATTAGGTAGAATATGCAGACATTTAGCGCAAAAAAACTACATAAACTGGTGACACCGCTTTCCAACGCAGAAGCATGAGAAATGGAGAGCCATCATCTCGCCCTCCAAACAATGGCGCTGTCAAGTCGCGGTGCAGAACTCCTCCGTCACTCTGGATTTGACGCTGCCGTTGTGTGTCGCATTGCGAGTGACACAAAAGACACTTTGAAATCAGCCAGAACGTCCGGACTGAGATGCATCTGTAGAAATCCAATTGGAATCGCATGTCAAACCACCTCCAAATGTGGCTTGGATACAATTAGCAAAAATCGCATTTCATCTGTTTTTTTCTATCCAGACTTTCTAAAATCAGTCTAAAATCTTATTGTCATCTGGATCCAATCTGGACACACCAAAAAAACAGATTTGGGCTGGCAGTCTGAACAAGGCCTCAGAGGCAAACTGTGACAGTGCACGTTCTGGAGCTAAGGGACCAATAAATATGAAACCACTCTGTAGTTCACGACTTAAGCTACATGAAACAGAAAATGGTAAATATGTTAGTCTTTTTACAGTTTACATTGCTAATTAGATAAATAGATGTCTAGATAACTTCTTATTGACAAACCGGTAAGGCAAAAATGCATGAAAGCTTCTGTGGCCAATGAGTAATTTTGTATTTCTTATTACATCAAACATCCCTCTCTCTCTGCTAATCTCCTTTCCCAGAGCTGAAGTTGTCTTGGGAAGTATCATAAAGAAGAAAGGATGGAGGTAGGAGTGTTCAGATTGATTCTTGTTTGTGCAGACTTGATATAAGTGGTCAGTTCTCAAAGAGAAAATACAACAATACAGCTTTTATAGTATTCTGGAAACAA
>LKNJ01007284.1:0-13134 GCA_002120245.1 Maccullochella peelii
GTACTGTGAGCTCTTTAAGATATGAAGGTGCCTGACCAATAAGGGCTTTGTAGGTGAGGAGAAGGATTTTAAATTCTAAAATACATTACAAGAACATTGGCACTGGACAAAAACAGCTCCTCACCTGCCATGTTCCTGAAAATATCTTCTTCTTCTTCTGTTGAGTTTTATGGCCGTTGGCATCCATAAGTGTTGCATTACCGTCATCTGCTGGACTGTCCCTTGCCCCATCTATTCCGGCATTGCCATGGCATGTGTGAAAAGGCGCAAGATGGAAGTGTTCCTGAATGCAGCTGCATGTGTGAATAGTGAAAATCACTAACGGTGCCTGAAAGGTCATCCCAGTAATTTACAGGAAACTATGTGTGAAATAGCCAAAGACATGTGGTAAGCAATCCAAACCATCACAGGCTACAAAAGCAGGAGCGTTGCCAGATGAGCTCATCAACTTTTGATCTCCTCAACAAAGAGTCATCTGCAAAGTCTACTCTGCCTCCACTGTCAGTATCCACAGCAGATGTGAAAAGAATCCTGCTGAGAGTGAATATGAGTAACTGATAACATCTGATGTTATCTAATAACATCCCTGGTCGTGTACTAAGAACATGTGCCAACCAGCTAGTCGATGTCATTACAGACATTTTTAACATATCACTGTCACAGGAAAGTGTTTCCACCTGCTTCAAGACAGCCACCATCGTCCCTGTACCTAAAAAGTCAGTGCAGTGTCTAGTCTAAATGACTACTGTGGCACTCACCTCCATTCTGATGAAGTGCTTTGAGAAAGTGGTTCTCTAAAGACAACATCCCAGCTAACCTGGCCCCTCACCAGTTTGCATACAGAACCAACAGATCCACAGAGGATTGCCATCTCTACTGCCATCCACTCTTCACACACACTGAAAATAGCAACACCTACATCAGAATGCTGTTTGAAGATTTCAGCTCATTCAACACATTCACCATGAAACTAGAAACATTACCAACTGGAATGGGATATGTACGCCCAGGCTCTGCAGCAGGGGATTAAAACTGCCCAGAACATCATGGGTACCCATCTACTGAGCTTGAGTGATATCGGAGAGGTGAGGTGTGCACAGAGCCCAAAGGATACTAAAAGATAATACCCACCCCAGCCATAGCCTGTTCACCCTGCTGTCATCTGGCAAGCGATACAGAAGTATCTGCTGCCGTACCACCAGACTACAGTCAAATGTGTCAAAATGTGTCAAATTCACTCTTGGAGGGATGTCTGTCTTTTCTGAACTGCAAAACAAATCTACCTGCGGGTACAAATAAAGGAACCTGACCTGACCTGACAGAGCAGCTTCTTTCCTCCAGACACCTGTCCTCAGCTCCACCTCATCCTCTGCACTCCACCATAAATAAATGGCATGGAACCTTACACTGACATTACACATACTGTACATACATTACTTTCTGGGTGTATATGTGTATATGTATATATGTATTTAGGTATATGTATATAAGTAACTGTATATATCTCAGAGTCTCCAATGAGATAATGATGTCTTCTGATGTGGGTGAATGCTCTGTTTTGGTGTTACTGGATCTAAGCGCAGCTTTTGATACTGTAGATCACAGCATCCTGACTGAAAGGCTTAGGCAGTGGGTGGGTGTCTCTGGGAGCGCCCTGGACTGGTTCTCCTCCTACCTCTCGGACAGTAGTTTTTCTGTGTCGCTTGGTCCCTACTTGTCTGAAACTGCTGCTCTTTCCTGCGGGGTGCCTCAGGGCTCTGTCTTGGGTCCTATATTATTTGCTTTATATATGCTTCCCTTAGGTCATATTATCAGAACATTCAAAGGTATATCTCATTGTTACGCTGATGATATACAGCTATATGTCTCTTTTAAGCCTGATGACACTGACAAACTGACTGTTTTGCATGATTGACTGCCATTAAGGACTGGATGGCTAACAATTTTTTACAGCTGAACTCAGATAAGACGGAGGTCCTTATCATTGCTTTAGATAGCGTAGCATCCAAGGTTGCTCAGTGTATTGGGTCCCTTTCTTCTGCTGTACAGTCTAATCTTAGAAATCTTGTATGTTTGATCAGGCTATGTACTTTGATCAACACATCAAATCATTGACCCGTACATGTTTTTTCCATCTAAGAAACATTGCCAAACTCAGATCCGTTGTATCTCAAGATGAGCTAGAGATGATCATTCATGCTTTTATATCATCCCGGATAGACTACTGCAATTCCCTCTTCACCTGCCTCAGCAAGTCGTCTCTGGACGGTCTACAAATGGTCCAGAACGCTGCTGCGAGGCTGTTGACCAGGTCCAGCAGGACAACTTATATCACACCCATTTTATTTTCCTTACACTGGCTTCCCATCAAGTTCAGGATTCATTTTAAGGTTCTTGTTTTTACGTATAGAGCCCTGCATGGTCAGGCACCAGTGTACATCTCTGACCTGCTCCATCCTTACATCACCAGTAGGTCACTTAGGTCTTCTGACCAGGGCTTACTGGTTGTTCCTCGTGCCCGACTGAAAACAAAAGGTGATTGTGACTTTGAAGCGGTGACTCCGACAATGTGGAACGCTCTTCCGATAGATATACAATCTGCGGTCTCTGTTGACGCCTTTAAAAACAGCTGAAGACTCATTTATTTAAACTGGCCTTTGTCTCGCCTCGAGCTGTATGATGTTTGTCACTTTTGTGTGTTTTTAAGGTCTGCTGTTGCTTATGTTTTATTGCCAGTTTCTTACTGTTGTTACTGTTACTGTTTTTATGGTCTTATTTTTAACATTTGTGAAGCACTTTGTGATCTTGCTCTGTGAAAGGTGCTATACTAAATAAACTTTACTACTTACTTACTTACACAGTAAAGAATTTACTCCGACATCAGTAAAATATTGACACTGGTACATGTAGATCTGACTGACTGCATCAGCTCAGCTCTTTGCTTTGTATGTCCAGCAGGAAACACACAGACCAAACATGTTACTATCTACAGTAAGAAAACAGTCCAGCTGCACCCAGTGACCATCAGCTTGTGCACCGGTGCTGCACAGAGGCAGCTGATTGGGTTCTTTCCCATCAAAGTTACTTCTGTCATCTTTGTTAAGCTAAAGCGCTCTGTGTTTCTTACCTGTATGCATACTTTTAAATATGATACAGAGTTCACATTCTGTTGGAATCTGTTTCTGGACTGGCCTTCGAACTTTACACCTTGGAAGTTAGTGAACAATTCCCAGGTTGCAAATCAGAACAGACTAAACTTGGCTTGGACAGATAATTCAGTTTGCCTCTACTGTGGGATGATATTGGCCATTTATTATTGGATATAATGTGGCAAGTCTCTGAAGTTTTTATCAAGTAATACTTATATACATATATACCTATATTGACCACTAAATGACCACACAGCCAACTTGGGGCTAGGTTGTATTCCAGCATAGGAATACTGTAAACTACTGGTTCCCAACATAGGGATCAAAATCAGTTTTAGGGGTCAGGAGATGATTAACAAGATAGGACGGAAGAAGAGGAAAAACTGGTGACTGTGAATAACATGGGGAAGAATGCAGAATGCTACATTGAGGTGACCTTTTTGCTTCTTTCTTACTTTTGTCTTTTTTTTAACTTTACTTCCAGTGGAGAGCTTTAGTGTCTGATAACGGCCTAAACGCTGCTGCTTTTCCACCCACACCAAAACCGAATTCTGAGAAAATAGTGAGCCACTTGATTCTGTTCTATTTTTTTTTTTTTTAATGCCTGTCTGAATACCTTTTGTCCTTCAATCTGATCAAACTAACACTCACACAGGAGCCCTGCAGTGTGAGCCAAATACTGTTCAGCTCACTTTGCACCCATGACTGCTAACCCGCATACAAAAACACACACATATTAAAATGTACAGATGACCGTCCACGGTCTGCGGACAAATGACAAATGGACCAACTGAAATTCTTAGGTCACATGATAACAGCTAAACAATTTCCATGACAACTGAGCACCACACCAAAGGCTCTGTACATATTGTATATACTCGTATTTCTATTTTTGTGTTTTTATTTGGGTGTTTGTATTTTTTCCCAATGTGCTTATACTCTGTACCTCTGAAAATGGCAATTGCAGCCACTACCTATTATGTCTTGGCCTTTTTTTTGTTGTTCTCTCAGCCTCAAGGATAAAGCAGTCTGTTTGTTCAGCACGGAAACAGAAGAAGAGAATGTGAGAAACATATGGAACTGTTGAGGATGTTTGCATGTCAGAAATAAAGAGACGAGCAAGGCAGACAGATAAAGAAAGAGAGAGTGCCTCACAGGGGGGCTTTGTGTTAAAAGCCTGTTAGCCCCCGCCTTCTTCCACTGGCCAATCTAATCCCTCCATCACTCTTCACACGCAACGGCCTCTCCAGCCCTCACACACACACACACACACACACACACACACACACACACAATGGCAGCTTAGACGCCTTCAACGGATCAGCATCCTCTTATCCCATTGGAGGAAGACAGAGGCACGACTGCGGCGTCCTATTGGGTACCAGCCTGTATCACCACCACCATCATCATCATGTGTCACATGTCCAGCATCAGCAGGCGGATGCAGAGAGCAACATGTTCACATGGGGGCCACTACTAGTTGTCATTTCTACCGTTAGAGCAAAGTGCAATGGGTTCACACCGCAAAATGGAATAAATGTCCAATAATTATAATAATGAAGACTTTTCTCAAGCCCTGTGTCTGCACAACAGGATAATTTGTGAACAAATGAAGGTGAATGTAGCAAATGATTTAACAAAATCAACCAGAGTTGGTCTGAGACAGGGAGGGAGGAAGAGGAGGAGAGGCTCTGTGGAGTTGAATATTGTGTCTCTGTCCACAGACTTCCTCTTTTTCTCCGTGACCCAGTTTTTTTTATGTTACCCTGTAGACGGTGTTGAAAAGTATCAAAAGTGGTCAAAGAATCCTGACCTAATCATACAATATATGTATGTAGGTCACATTATATTAACAGCCGTAACCACGTGTCTCTGCAGACCAGACAAAGAGCAGCACTGAGTTGAGATAAATATTTTATCAACTACAATAACACCCTCCCTGAGGCATTATGTTTCATTTACAGGTGAAAGTCCACCTGTGTCCGGCTCCACCCAGAAAAAACACACCGGTCGGGTTTACAGTGAAGGAAATTCCCAGAAGCCTTCTTAGTCCAAATAACATCTGAAAGGTTAGAGATTGAATTGTGTCTTATAACCGGTGAGGCAGTGTCTGGTCGTCGGTAGTGGAAGAAGTATCCAGGTCCTTTACTTATGTAAAAGCAGCAATATTACAATGAAAAGAAACTTCATAACAAGTAGCCTAATGTAGTCCTGCATTCAACATGTTTCTCCAGGAAGAGTACAGAAGTATTATCAGCAAAACAATGTGCTTCAAGTATCAAAAGTTAAAGTAGTAATCATACAGGCAAAATGGGCCCTGTTAGTGTTATATTGTTATAATACTGGATTATTATTACTGATGTAATAGCTGATAGATTAATGTAATGGCGTAAAAAGTATACTATTATAAATTCATTAAAGTACAAGTATTGTAGCCCAAAATGGAAATACTTAAGCAAAGTAGTTCCTCAAAACTGTAGTTAAATACAGTACTTAAATGTATGTAATGAGTAAATGTACTTGGTTACATTCCACTACAGCTGGACATCAGTGTCAGACAAAAATACAAGTGATTATATTTTTAGAACCCCCCAGGAGATACTAATACTGCATACTGTGGAGCACCTTTAATTACATTTTAGCATCCACTCCTACAGTACCAGATGAAGACATGCTTAGGCTACAGTTTGAGGTGTGATTTTAAAATGATCTCTTTCATGCATAAGGATGAAGTGCATTCAGGTTATGGATCTCTTTTGTGTTGCAGTGAAATGGAAATGAAATGCCGCCCACTTCAGAAAATTAAAGGGAAAGTATGAGGAAGAAAGCCCACTGACTGAGCTAACTGACTTTAGTCCACCTCAGTAGGGATTCTAAATATAATAGCCGACACCATTCATGGTTATTCATGCTTCTGCCTGACTGAGGAAGAAAACATGGTTTACAGTTTTGCATGGAATCTCCAGCTAACCATATTTCCCAATCTTCCATGGCAGACAGCTATAAAGCATCCCGCTCTGCACCCCTCCTCACATGTGAACCCAGCCTGGTCACATTACAACCCCCCACCCCGCCACCTTAACCCGTTCAGCTCCACACTAGCTCTCTAGCCATCTCTCTGCCAGCAGCTGGACGTCGCGCAGTCTCCTCCACCGGACCAAATAACGGTTATCAGCCTTTAAGAAACATCTGTAAAAATGTAAGTATTCTGCGCATTTTTCAGTTATTTTTATATATAAATATTTTTCTTCGGGGCTGCCGCACAGTGATGCGTGCTGAACGCCTCAGCAGCAATGGATGCCCAGAGTTGAAACGCTCGCTACCGGACACCATTTTCAATTTAAGCGAAGTTAAATTGAATGTCATTTAACAGTTTGAAACAACATTAAAGGGAGGTTACATGAATGTGTTGCGTCAGTTTAGATAGATAAAAAGCTATCGGGTATTATTATGATTTTTTTTAAATTAGCCTTCTTGCAACATTTGGATTCTTTCAGCCTCTGTTACAGTTAACACCAACTGTGCAAAGTGTAGCTACAGTTGCTCATTAAGCTAGGCTATCTGCCTGTGATGATTGTCGGCCTATTATTTTACATTCCAACAGTTAAAAGTCGACGTTATCTGTCGATTTTCCCGCTGTGCGCTTTACTCTGAGGGTGGTTTGTATATTTGAAGGTACATTTTGTAATGTCGCACAGACAGGAAACGCCATGAACTCGCAGTGAACTTTTCTTCTCTCGGAGTTCGTATCCTATTAAGCGGTAGAAGCGCCGTTAGAGCCTCTCATGGGGTTAAATTTGGGTAGCCTAACGTTAAAGCCTCTCCTCACTGTGTCTCTCAGCATCACCAAAATGAAGGGCTCAGGCCAGGGCTCAGGCCAGGGCTCTTACATAAACTCAATTTGACTAAAAACCACAGTAAAAGAGAGGGGGGGAAGCATATCACCTTACTAAAATAATAAAATCTCCAGCAGGCTCTGTTGATAGGACACAGTGAGGCTGGTGAGCCGGTTATGTAATATTTAATTGATTTTAGGAGGCTAAAATGGGGCATTGTGTTGTTCAGCAGCCCTATTGTCTCCTGAAGAAGTGCCACATATCTGGACAGCTACAGAGCCACGAGGTGTGTCCTTTTTTGGACACAAACTACTTCCCCATGACCTCCTATTTTAAGTGTCCATTTGCCCTTGATAGGAGCTGATATCTCAACGTTGGCAGCCTGTGTCAGCAGGCTAAACATTACAGGACAACATGAGCTCACAGTCTTTGTTCTTTAGGCCTATTCATACTGATAGCTAAGGTCACTGGTTCCCAAACCGAGGCCCCTGTGACCTTCAAGGAGCTCTTTTGGGATCACCGGGTGTCCTAAGCAAGTGGTATCATTCCATTTTCTTTCTCATAATATGCAACACTCTATCTAAGTCTGCCATTTTTCTGTCTACAGCTAGTTGTGTAATGATGTATGTATTATAATAGCTAGTATGATTTTCCTCTGAGCTCAGTTGTATTAAATAGGACTGCACAGTTTATTATGTCTCTAGAGGTTAGTGACATAGAAAGGTTTGGAAAGTCAGGGTTTCAGTTGCACGCCCTGTCCCAATTTTTGTGAAAGAATTCGACCTTGATATGCTGTTGCTCATTTACTGACAGCTGAACATGAATATGATCAACTAAATATATTGTTAACTCTCGTCAGCTATTTTTGTGTTTTGCTGAAATCATTTTTAGTCTCTGGTCTTCCTTTGACAACTTAATGTCCATTCACCCTTTATTATAAAAGGCTGTTATTATTGTTTAGGTTTATGTCTTACATTCCTTTTTGAGGACAGTCATGTTTGACTGAAGCTGTATCAGCTTTAAAAAACAACAAAAAAAACATTATAATGTTATTTTGCAATAAATAAAAAAAACCACTTGCCACATTTTTAAAAGAATTGTGCTTAAATTTACAAATATTTGTATGAAGAAAACTGCTGCCATCTGAAACGTTTGTAAAAATGGCACGCTTTCTTCCAGGATGACCTTTGTTGTAAAATGGTGTAAAATTCAGAGAAATTAGTAGCTCACCCAAATGTGCCACCCATTGTATGTGTGGCACAGAAAGAACAACAGCGACAGAGTGACTGTTGCAGCTGAGCTGCATTTATATTGTGGGACAAGATGTTCTGTATCTGTCCATATAGTCTATAATCTCTATAAACAGATATCTGCATATGAATGCAGAATCTGTAGGTAAGGGACAAGATTTTGGTGTCGGAGGCATTCTGGTTTCCTTTTGAAGTCCGTTTGTTGTCCGAGTAGTATTGACCAGTCACGTTTTAGCAGGCTTTGGTTGCATGTGCTGTGAAGCGTCTAATCTGCTGGAAATATAACAGAAGAAGAAGAAGTTGTTTCTGTCCCTCCCGGAAACTCGTTCACATCAGCTAATGCGCAAACATGCGCAGAAAGAATATATTTATTCCAACCAGAGAGAAACAATTGGATTAAGCATTTACATGGTTATTAGGCGTTAATATTTTCCTATTGAACGTATTATCAAAGGGTTACACCACCCCTCTCAACCCAATTGAAAATCCCTTATGATCAGGTCGTCACATGAGGCATTTCTATTCTGACAGGGCTATTATTCCCTATTATTAGTGGAATATTAGGGTTTATGTAAACACAGCTATTGACTTCAGGGTTCGACATTAACCATGGCCTGTGGCCACAAAAAGTTACTTTGTGGCCACCGAATACTCCATATAGGTGGCCCCCTGTGGTCACCAAGTTTTATCCCTATACTGTGAGCCTTCACCAAAGAGGAGCTTGATAGCTGAAGGCTCTGGCTCCCATTCTACTTTTAGAGACTCTAGGAACCACAAGGAACCCTGCATTCTGGGAGCACAGTGCTCTAGTGGGGTAATAGGGTACTATGAGCTCTTTAAGATATGATGGTGCCTGACCATTAAGGGCTTTAATGCATTTTTAACAATAAAAAATGTGTGGGAACCCTGGGTTTCATTCTTGTGTCCTTTCTGAGCTGCTATGCTGTGGAACCTGCTCACCAGGACATGTCCTCTCTGTGTCTCCCTGCAGCTGTGATCATGTCCTCAGTGCTGCAGAAGCTGATCAGCCCTCTGACCAGCAGCCCTGCTGAGCCTCCCAGGAACAAAGTGACGGTGGTCGGGGTGGGCCAGGTGGGCATGGCCTGTGCTGTCAGCATCCTGCTGCGGGTAAGACACAACGACACGTTCAGCATGCCATATGTGTCCAACAGTCCAACAGTCACATATGTGGCCATATATACCACATGTATTTCAGAATGTAGCAAAAATGGCCATTTTCATGTGTCATATATGTTAACACACAGTCCATTATTTTATATACGTATATGTTCATATATAGAGTGCAAGGAGAAAAGTGTTTTTAGATAAAAATGATGTGTATATTAGGCATTATGGGTTTACTGAGGGGATTTGTTTGTTCTTTAATAATTTTTTTAAACATTTCCACGTAGATCTCTTATGTATAACAAACTAATTTTATTAGATATGAGTCACAAACTGTAGAAGCTCAGGAATGGCCATGTTAAATTGAAATGATTGATGATGATCCATTTGTCATATTTGTGTACATGATGTGTGACAACATTACAATTCTAAAATAAAAAGTTGATGTTTAAAAATGCAAAATTAAAAAATGAAAGCCCTACTGACAAATTGGAAATGTAATCCAAAGTATAACCCTGCCAAATTGAATGCCATCTCTCCTCCACAATCATCTTCCTGCACTCCCTCTCGTCCTCCTCCTTCTCTCTGGACAGGACCTGTGTGATGAGCTGGCCCTGGTGGATGTGATGGAGGATCGTCTCAAGGGAGAGATGATGGACCTGCAGCATGGCAGCCTCTTCCTCAAGACCTCCAAGATAGTCGCTGACAAAGGTCAAGACCTGCTGCTCACATAGAGTACAGCTGCACTGTACACGAGAGTTCTCATCTTCCCTAATCAGATCTTGGTTCACTTTCTCTCTTCCTCCTCCAGACTATGCGGTGACAGCCAACTCTCGCCTGGTCGTGGTGACGGCGGGTGTTCGCCAGCAGGAGGGTGAGAGCCGCCTCAACCTGGTGCAGAGGAATGTCAACGTCTTCAAGTCCATCATCCCCCAGATCATCAAGTACAGCCCCAACTGCACACTCATCGTGGTCTCCAACCCTGGTGAATACACTGATACGCACAGTATAATCTTTGGGTTTGTTTGCATGTGTGTGTATATTACATATCAATAACCCCTGGTTGTAACACACCCTCCACAGTTGACGTATTGACCTATGTGACCTGGAAACTGAGTGGTCTGCCCAAGCACCGCGTCATTGGCAGCGGCACCAACCTGGACTCTGCCCGCTTCCGCTACATGATGGCCGAACGCCTCGGCATTCATGCCAGCTCCTTTAATGGCTGGGTGCTGGGAGAGCACGGAGACACCAGCGGTGGGTACACACAGGGACCAGACTTGGTTATTTATTATCACTTAACAATCATAGGAATATTTGTCAGAGATGTTGTCTGCAGGACATCATCTGGGTTGTTTTTCTCTGTTGAGGCTTCACAGAAAAAGTGAATGTAATTTTACTTGAAAATCATACATAGTGCAGTATTAAACAGGATTCGTACAAAGTCTTGAAAGTTTGGAAAATGCTTAATTTTAACCGTTTATTCAAATATGCTTGAATTTGAATATACTCCTTGAGAAGCTGATTGAGCTTGATTTTCAACATAATCTGGTGTTTCATCATCTCCACAGTCACTTATGGAAACCAAAAATGTTTTAACATTTGAAATGAAACGATCCTGTTGTCATATTTGTTTACTGTCTCCTGGCATTTATAGTAACAATTAAAGGCTTTGAGTGTCTGGATTTTTTTGGTTTAGGTACGTTGTAAGTGCTTGAATTTTTCTAGTTGTATGAACCCTGATATAAGGTTCTATGTTTTCAGAAAATGTCCCTGTTATTAATTACACCAGTGGCTGTTAAGTGAGCTGCAGTCAGCATCCTGTTGCTCACGCTGGCACTCCGTAGCATCCTGGGCATCAGCCAAAACAGTGACTGGACGTGACATACATGAGACTGAACGCGATTTACAATCATATTTAGAATAACGTTTGTATCTGTAATGTTCCTATATTTTATTTGTACCATTGGCTCCATGATACTAACTAGCTTGCCGTTTGCAAATTACTTTATCAGCTAATCAGCATTTTGCCATTGGTTGCTTTGTAACTATAGCTATAAAGTAATTTGCAAACAGCAAGCTAGCCAATTTACCAGCCAGATCAGCCCCGGGAGTCTGGATGAATTAGCTGAGAGCGTACATCAACGTCACATCCTTCGCATTTTCCCGGAAAGAACGTACAGAGTCCTTTACATAGAAATCAGCCTGTTATAGGCAACCGAGAAAGTCTGGGAAGATGTCATTTTTTAAGTTACGTTACAATCCGTTCACACATTGGCAATAGAAAGTGATTAATACATCTAAAATGTTACATATAGTACCTGTGTGTGTTTTGATTTCAGTGCCAGTGTGGAGCGGTGCTAATGTGGCAGGAGTCAACCTGCAGAAGCTGAATCCTGAGATTGGCACTGATGCTGATAAGGAACAGTGGAAGGCCACACACAAGGCTGTAGTGGACAGGTACGGTTTGTGTGAGTGATTGTGTGAGAGAGCTATCTACAGAGCAAGAAGTATAAAACAGCAGAGTTAGGACTGAGCATCAGAAAGTGGATGTTTTGGTCTATGGGTTATGGGTGGATTTTTGGTAATTTGCTTTATAACATGCATTATAAATGTCAATGTGACGTTAATGATGTCAATTGTTAATGAGTTTTTCTTACTTGTAGAACAGAACTTAGATGTTTGGCTCTCTGTAGTATTCTGTTAGTACAAGTCAAACTTCCTTACTGTCTTCATCAGCAGAGGGAGTTTGCTCAGTTATCAGTGGTTAGGATTTCACTTTGAGGACTTCTTGCCAGTGTTGGCATAAAAGTATGAAAGTTTATTCCTTACTTTGGAAATAGTTTAACAAAACAGTCCCAACTCAAGGCCCCCTTACTGGCTTTTCCCCTGAGCTTCCAGCTGTATCACACAATCTTCAAAACAAAGTATTTATTTCCTAAGACAAAGTCAAAAACTTTGGAACACTGTTGGTTTTTAAAGCCTCTAACAGCTGAGTGAGGGACTAGTGTTCATTGTCTCATGACCTTATGTCAGTTTACATACCTTTGAGAGAAGATGAGACACAGTGCTTCCATCTTCTTCTCTGTAAAAGAACCAAAGTACAAACCCTCTTTTTGTAGGTTAGTTGACCTAGAATGATGCTGCTGTTATTTACATAAATCCAGTTTAGACGAGGAGACACAGTCAGAGATTTGGGGCTTGAAGTCATGGAGATAAAACACGAGACAAAAAGATTGAAGACAACTCCAACATTAAATCCTCTGATGACTGCTGTCATGTACGTGAACACTGATTCTCATTATTGTGTCATTATTTAACAGTGTCTGTCAGTGCGAGAGCTGTGACTGTGTCTGTTATTTGAGGCCATGAGGGATTACAGTTTTAGTTCAAATGGCCCCAGTGGGAATGTGACCTTCAACCCTGGCAGTGTTAATGCAAGCTTCACTCAGTAACTGCCGTTATTCATTATGGGCTATGCATGAAAGACAGCTACTCAGATATGTCGTCCATTGCAAATTAGAGACCAATCAGCAGTTTGTTTCGGCTTAATGGCTCTGACAGTGAACACGTCTATGAATGAGTTTTCAAAGCTATTATTCAGCTTGTGTAATTACATTTTTGTTACTTTAAGATTTATTAATGGTAAACACTTGTATGACATCACTTGAAAATACACACTGAAGTAGTTATTGATAATGTGAATGTGATATTATATATAATAATATAATAAACTTTATTTATAGAGCACTTATCAAAACAAGTACAAAGTGC
>LKNJ01007285.1:0-13132 GCA_002120245.1 Maccullochella peelii
ATTGTCCTTTTTTTCGGCACCCACGCCTCACAAAGGTACAGAGGAAGATCTCGACCTCTCACGACATCACAATATATAATATAATAATAAATTTAATTCATTCGAAGTTCTGATATTAAAACCATCACCATCATCTATAAATTGCTTTGTCCAAGTAAATAGATTCCACCTTGTGGTTGGTACTCTATAGACCACCGGGCCCTTACTCCCAGTTTTTAGAAGAATGTGGTGATTTTATTTCAGATCTTATTACTCACTCTGATAAGATCTTGTGACTTCAGTTTTCCCGGCCTTTGATCCTCTAAGAAAAGTCTTTTTGGCACTTATTGAACTGTTCACTCAGTTTGTACATGAACCTACCCATAGCAGTGGTAACACCCTGGACTTGATTCTCTGCAGTGGGATAGAGTTGTGTGTCCTGGATGTTTCTTCTGTCTCATCCGTGATGTCGGACCACTTTCTAATTAAATTTGAAGTGACACTAGCCTGTCCTTCTAATGTTGGCACCAATGTTGTTACTACTCGCCACATTGGCCTGGCAACTTTAACGGTACTTAAAGAACAATTGCCTGCAGTCTTGGCTCCAACAACAGAACTTGCTGAAAATTGTTCTAGGTGACTTAAACTCAGCCCTTTCTATACCCTTCTAGATTCAGTTGCACCTCTTTCTACCAAAAATAGACAGTCAAGGAGTCCACACCCTGGTTTACAGATGAAACGCGTGCTCTTAAGCAGGCCTACAGGAGATTGGAGTGTAAATGACGAAAATCAAAACTGGAAATTTTCTACCTTACATGGTATGAGAGTGTACTGAACGACAGGTGTGCTCTTACTGATGCAAATACAGCCTATTTCTCTCGCTTAATCAATAACAATAAGCACAATCCCAGATTTCTTTTTGATTCTTTAGATTGTCTCGAAAGCCAGTTTGGTTTAAATTTGATATTTCTGAAAGAACATAGTGTGTTTCTTATAATAACATTACATCATTATTTTCTAATCCATCCATCCTCTTCACTTATGCTTTACAATCTATATTTTGTCATTATATTTGTTTGATTTTCTGTTGTGAATCTATTCTGTACACATAGTTTTTGTGTGTTTTGAGTGAAGTCAGTAGGCCACTTGCCTGATGTACCTCCCCTTTTTGTAATCAGTTGCAGCCCTTCTTTTACATTGTTAGTAGTCCCTTCATTTAAAGATTATTTGTATTCTGTTTTGGTTATTTATGGTCATTTTATTATGTTTCTGGCATTTGTATTTTAAAATACTAGATATTTTGAAATTGATTAAAGGAATTTGTTATTCTTAATCTTCATATCCTTTTACTGATTCAAAGTAAATTGTCTTTTGTATTACTTGTTAAGAATCCATGTCCCTGACGCCATCTGTGGACTTGCCTGTGTTGGTGGGAACCCTCTTGTTGTGAGGCTGAGAAATTAAAATGAGAAATTGAGTCTAATTCAGTGTATTTCATGTGTGTACTCTTTTGAGCCCAAGTCCCAAGGTGGTGTTCTCGATATTTGGCCTGTAACAAGACCTAGTCAAGCCCTCTTCTGGCTCAGTTACACATATAATGATTCTTAAGTCAATCAAGTGTTTGTTTGTTTTTTAGCACAAGTCTGGACCCAAAAGAAAATATCTATGTATGAGAATTGGTGAATGCCACTAATTCTCTTAAATCATTTGTATGTGCAGCACAATAACAAATCTGTTTGAATGAGTGGTTCATGCATGAGAACCATTGAATTGAGCATTAACGGCGCACACAACAGTCTCCAAAGATATTCGTTGTATTGCACTCTGTACTCTCTACAAAACGTAGTTGTGTGAACTGCTAATTAGTAGAAGACAGGGTTGGTTTTGGTCAGCAGTCTATGTTAGAAATGCAATCTAAGTGGTCACAATAGTATAGTAACATTAGAAATTAGGTAATTATCACTTGCTTTATTGCTGTTCAGGCAAAAAAAACAGATTTGAACAGCCTGTGTGAACATTGCTTTGGACCTCAGTGACTGCTTACATGGCTGAGACCCACTGTTTTATCTCAATGTGATGTGGCAAGACAATGAGACTAAATGTCAGTGAGGAGTAAGAAGACTCTGCACTAGTGCTGGCCAAAAAATGAAAGAACAGTTATTTTCTACTGATACTTTTGTGACTTCGCTATGTACCGGATCTGCACTGGTACTGTACGTTCTGCCTCCAGGAAATAGACTGGCTTGACTCCAGCTCTTGTACATAACCGCTGCCCTCAACTACTACTGCCTTCATGGCGAGGAATACCAAAGAGCTTCAGGGCTCACCAGATTTATTCATGTACCAGAGTCCAACCGTGCTTGTCAGCTTGTGGATACCTTTCTTTTGCTGCCTGCAGAGTTTGATGAGACTCTCTGCTGCAGTTTTATTGATAGTTAGACAACTTGTATTGCCTGTTATTGATTAAAATACTTCTATCATCTCCAGGTCATTTCTTATTTCTTATATCTGTCATTATACAACATACATACGAGATTTTTGTTCATTTGCTGTAAAAATAATACGCACGTAGCATCACAATCACAATAAGTGAGTAAAACACTTGATTTCATATGTCATCAGCTTTATGTACACCACTGGGTAATATTTTGGGATGATAATAGCATAAATTGCCTTACTTCCACTTGATACTCGCATGTCCTTTTAGTGTGCCCTGTTCTCTTGTGGTCTGAAAGACACCCTATACTAGAAAGCTCAAAATATTTGATCAGTTTAAAGGTCCAGACCCAGCTATACCAATGCAACACAACACTCGAACTTGCCCGCATCGCTCAGCACCCTCCTCAGTGTAAATACACAAGAGATTCTGGCAACTCTCTCTCTCTCTCTGCTAATGTTGGAAGATACACACTGATAGATAAATCACCGGCTTGTTTTCCTACAGAGTCTGTTGCCAGAGTGTGCAGAGATTCCCTGCTGAAGATGGCACCTTACAAGTCCAGGATAGGAGGCTGCTTACCTTCTACACCCAAGGCCAGGTCATCGTCACTGCTGGGGTTCCTCTTCAGAGGCTCTGCAGGGGACACAGGACACAGCAACATGACACAACATGATAACCTTGTTAGGTTTTGCCTCTTTAGACCTGTCCCTGTCCCCACTCCTGAACACTTCTTCCTTTTCCAACCTTAGCTGTCTGAGCTTAGCCGTGAACCACCGGTTTGTTATTGGTATAAGTCAGCGTGTTGGTACATGGCAGTCCTCATGAATGCTTAGGCTGCATGTATTATGTCACAGAAATCATTAAATGCAGTCGTACAGTAGCTGTTGTGCAGTGAAATACAGTCAGGTTAACAGAATATGTTGCTGCTGCTTCAATATAAGAAATGCATTGATTGTTTTTTCTCAAAGCCCTTTTAAAGCCCTTTTCCAAAACATCCTGATTTTTTTTTTCTTAATTTTGTTATTTCGTCATATCAGTTTTTGTTGCTACAGTTATTAGTTATTAGTCCTGATAGGATGTCAAAGCCTCTGTGAACTCATCCAGACTGTTGGCAGCAGTCCTGAAAACCTCCAGGTCAGTACAGTCCTAGCACGCACAAAGATCCTCCATGGCTTCACCTGTCCACTGCTTTGATGTCCTCACAACAGGTTTACAGAGCTTTCATTCCTGCCTGTAGGCAGGGATCAGGTGGACCATGACATGGTCAGAGTGTCTCAGTGCAGCGTAGGGGACAGCGTGATCGGCACTGCTGACTGTTGTGACAGTGATCCTACAGCACTGTTGATCCAATGATCCAAAATGTTCTCCTCTCTGATCAGGCATTTAATAAACTGTCTATATTTGGGGAGGTCATGGCAAAGATTACCTTTGTTAAACTCGCAGAGCAAAATAACTAAGGAGTCCGGGTTTGTCTTCTACATACACCCCATCTAGGCAGCAAGCTCTAGGCGCTGTGCTTCCTGCATGTTGGCCTGCGGTGGAATGTAAACACTGACCAATATGAGGGACGCAAACTCAGTGGGGGAGTAGAAGGGTTTACAGTTGATGAAAAAAGATTCCAGATCAGGATAACAGTGCTGTTGGATCACTGTCACAACATTACAGGCAAAGCCGATGTGAACTCAGACACTGGTGTTTAAAAATGGCCACTGTAAAGCAATGTTGGCTCTTATGCTCTAAATCCTCAATCACAGCACAAACCGTTCTTGGAAAAGAAGATGGGAGCTCACACCATGTAAGTCAAGAGTGCAGAGTGAAGAATATTATTCTTATACGCAATTCTCAATTTTTTACTGAAATTTACTTGTTCAGTAGCTTTTTCACCTGAAATGCATGATGTAGCCGCAGATGGTAACATTGCTATTTTGGACAATATATCCAAGAGAGTGAGGAATGCTTGCATTGCCCCTTTCCATTAACAGGAAAAATAACTGCAGTTTATTCTTACACTTCTCCCATATAGAAATAAGGCTAAAACTAAATGTTAAAATACATTTAAAATAATATATTTTCACTGGTTTGAGTACAGAAATGTGAGTAGAACCTTTTAATAGTCAGTCCGTGAAGATTGCCAGCTAAGGAGTTGTTATTGTTGGATGCTGATGTACTTGATATGGCTTTTGTGATCTAAAATAAGCCTTTTATTAATGCTTTCTCTCAACAAGCTGAATAAATAAAGTGGGTAGAATGAGGTATGAGATTAAAGATGGTTCAGTTCAAAGCTTTTTGTTTGTATGAGGATAAACTCTGCCTAAAAGACAGTCTGGAATATTTGAAAAGAGATTTTTTTTCTTAACATTTAACCAGTACTCCATCGAATTAATGCAAAACTAGGGGCACCATCATGAAACCAAAGAAATATAGTATTTTCCCTTTTGGTTTCTGTTTTTTTTCTCAAATTGAGAACACAGGAAGAGATTTACAGCAGATATTTACGTGCTAGCAGACAAAAAATGCTATTTAATTTCAGTTGGACCTTAATGACTTTAGTGATCCCCTGACTTTTCCTGTAGGTGCCACCATGAGGGTCACATTTGTGGGTCTGAGTGACTATTGGATCACATGTGATTGCGATTGAGTTAATGGTAATACAAACAGATCATGCTCTCAACATATCGCCATTATTAAATGATTCAGGCATAGGTTAACAAAATAACACTGGGGAGAAAATCTCAAAAATAACATTTGATTCAGTGCTTATCACTTGTGCTGAAGGGTTATCTTATTCCAGATTGATTGTTGAGCAGCAGAATGGCCAGCCACCCATGCTCCATGCTTAAGTCTTTCTGTGGTCAAACCTTCAAAACCTTAGATTGCGTTGCTTTTAAATCGATACTCTGCAGGCATTTCAGCTAAGTGATTTGTGTTTGTCATTCTGTTCTACCCAGCATCACTGTGGTCTGGATGATGTTCTATTGTAGCACTGAATTATTTTTGGAAAGTCTAAAGCTCCATTTTGGTCTCAAACAAACCCAGCACAGTGGACAAAGGTGGTCTCAGCCTGGGTAACAAACAGCCAAGCAGGGCTTCTCTACTTGAAGGTGAGGGGGGAGGAGCAGGCAGAGGCATAAGGAGCAATTTGCCGTTCCCATGGTTTTCTCAACCACCATTTGCATGCTGTTTGAATGGGCTGGCCTCAGGGCAGACCAGGGTGTAGGTTAGATAATACACACTGCTTAACAACAACATGAGTAAATTCATCAAAGTGTGGCCTTTGATTTCATACCGCCAGATTCATTTTCAGTCTCATTAATTCAGAAAGATGGTTTTAAATTCAGTCATGGAAAGGAAATGTGAAAGTGTAACACTTGTCAACCAATAATAACTGATATGAAGAGATAACCAAATGAAGAAATAATTATTTCAGGATGTTTCGGAACAGAGCATTAAAAAGGGCTTTGATAAAAAAAATCATTGAATTTCTTATACTATAGCATATTCTGTTCTGCACAGCAGCTACTGTACGACTGCATTTTCTCTTACTCACTAATGATTTCTGTGACACAAAGCATGCAGCCTAAGCATTCATTCTCTACTCCACAGTTTTAGCAGGCCGAGCGCTCAGCCAGTCATAACGTGACTAGAAGTCTTCACCTCATTCGCCTCCACTCATTAAAAAGCTCACGAGACTCCTACGGGAGTGCTCTGAACTAAACAGACATTGTACTCACCATCATGTACCAATGAATCAGCCAAGGAAGAAGACAATCTAAAGCTGACACAGCATAAAGGCGACTAACACCTCTCTACTGAGAAGAGAAAGAGAAGGATTTCCATTGGTCGTACCTGTAGCTTCACGCAGTGGCTCATGCTTTGCATCTTCCCTGCAAACACAGGTCACATTTCATTAGAAGGAGGGACAGAGTACAAGAAAGCACACACACACACACAATGTGGGCAATGTATTGCGATACTATCAAATTGTCCTATATAAACATATGGTGGGCCACCCAAATAACTAAAAGTGTCTTTCAAATAAAGATAGGACATAACAGAAAGTGTAAGCGGGTGCTAGCAATATCTTAAAGCCTTTTTAAAAAGTATTTTGCCTTAATGATGTCAGCAAACATTCATGATAGATGATACGGGGTCAGTCTGTTAACTGCGTCTGCAGAAAAAACAGGTCGCTGGAAACAAGTAGGCGCACCAAGGCAGTATGACGCCTCGCTTTTGGTGCGTGTTCGGCCATTTAAAACAAATTTAATTACTGTTTATTTTTGTTTTTAAAGGCAAAAATGAATGATTATTCATTTGAATGCCTGACTGGTTTCGTTCAGTTTTTACTCCCTTTATTTACATGCTTATGGCACAGTCTACACGTCTTAGCTGAGCATGTCATATATTATTTTCAGAAAACATTGGGCTGCTCAAACCCTGTCTCCTAGAAATTACATTTATAATTTGCAACCACAAATAGGTTGTGAGAAAAATTTCATGCAGTCCCAATTACAGCTTCATACTGAACGTATCTGCAAAACCTTCACTGTCAATGTATTTCATTTGTTTTCCTACAGTATCCACATGATAAGATATTTATGTTTCTGTTCAGACTCAAACTCAAAGCACTTAGTGAAAGATAGTGGACTAGAATATTGAAAATAATAAATAGTAAATTGAAGCGCAAGACGGATTGACATTTTCGAAGTTTGACCAAAAGCACCATAAATTCAGCAAGTAACTACATTTCCTCCAATGTTTATTTTGCGAAAGGGGGAAATTCTCATGTCACAGCAGCAGTACACGAGCAAACCACAATGCGGCACACCGGGGATGAGTTAAACACCGGCAGGAGTGCTCTCCTGTGCCCGTCGGTGGAACACCTTGGTGGTATGAGTCTGAAGACGCTCCTCTTATCAACTAGCATGTTGTGGAGGGGGTGGGAAACATTGTTCAGGATGCTAACCAGCAACAGCATCTTGTTCTCCGTCACTTCTTCCAGAGAGTCCAGCTCAACTCCTCTCCCAAAATGAATGTTATTTCATTTCATTTAAAAAGTTTAATCTAAAATTATTTTGGTTTTGCCTGTATGCCCACAGGTTTGGTTTCAACACATGGCAAATATCTGTATATGAATAGAGGAGAGTGTCCAGAGTGTTCCAGGAATACGCAATGTCAACAAAAGCTTAAAAGCTTATTTTCATGGATTTTGTCACTCCTATTTGTTTTATTTTTGCCTATATTTACATTTTTGTGGATTTGCGCCAAAGTCATGCCACATTAGCAGCTCCTGCTCATACTGTGCCAACATGTACAGCATACAATCAGGAACAATTGATTACTGTTGACACTGTAACACAGAATCACACTGATTCCAGTAGTATGTGTGTGCGGTCTGTGCAGTCTGGTTTAACTGGCAAACAAGAAGAGGTTGCGATTTTGGTGCAAAATGGTTCAATATATGGATGATTAATAATAATAATAATAATAATAATATTAATAATATTAATAATGGGCCACCTTGAGGTCAAGTAAAAAATCTTTCAATACAAAGCCATCTGAGTCCCTCTCATGTATGAATTATAAAATCACAAAGGAATACATTTTTTTAAAGTTTCAACACTTTAACACAACACATAAAAGTGTCAGCTTCTCAGAAAAAAAAAACGTGATTGAAATCTGCTAGGCAAAAGAACTTGCAAAACAGAGGCTAGAGGAGCAGGAGATAGCTCAGAAGCAGGGTGATACTTTGGCTTTCGGTGAAGGGCCAGGGCCGTGTCCAGATAAATGCAGGATTTCTGGGTAATGCTTAAAATGAAATACTGTATGTCCTGTGCAGTTGTCGGGAGATTTGTCGCTCATCATAAATGAATTGAAAGTTGAATAGATTCCACCTCAGTACCTTATTTTGTGATCTAATTCAATCTGACTGTTAACATTGATACAGCAGCCTGTATTCCTATCTTGATACTCACTCAATGACAGTGGTGGTGAGCCATTTCCTGACACTGTCCTTGCTCGAACTCCCTGTGGTTGACATGATGCAACAAATTATAATGAGGCCTGTGACATTGTAAACACATAAAGTGACAGAGGCAGGAAGCTTCCACTGAGAACTGACCACTGAACAGCAACAACATCTCCTCTAATAGGCTTCGCTCCTTGGACTGTACGCATAGCCTCAATATCTGCTCCTGGATACTTAAATAAGAAATTAAGACTGCATCCTCTAAATTAGACTATTCTGTACATAACTAGTTACTAAAAAATGTAATAGTGTCACAGTGAGTTACTTGCATGTGACATGGTTGTGACAGATTGGTCATATATACCATTCATGACCACAAAAAGGTGTTTTTGTACAACTGTGGAACCGCTATCTGACACACAGAAGACTCATTGTGCAATGATGATATTTTACTGGATAACCCCTCATTTTGGTCATTTACAAATATATAAGACAAAACACCTTGTCTACATGAACAAAGATGAAATGAAATGAAATATGTAACTGCAGTCAGTTACTCAAAGACGTACATTGTGTTGTAAACTTTAAAAATGAAATTGTGTGTAAATTGAATATAGGCAGCAACTACATTCCCACTGTAAAGAAATTTACAGTGCAGGACCTGTCCTACCAATACACACCACCAGGCTTAAATGATAACTCAGAGTTTATTATAACATGGGCTCTTATTTTCAGAGTTTTGGCCTTCCCATTAATAATACAGACATTGTACTCACTAAAGTAAAGATCTATTACTTTGTTGAGTACAATGTTATCATAATGGATAGAAGTGAGAAGAAAGAACTATAAAAATAAGTTGTCATAAACGAGAATTATCCATTAAGTCCCTGAAAGTAAACTACTGTCATATCATCTTTGTATCGTGACGTGACATACTGACAACTGTAAGAAAAAAAAGCATGTTACTCTGGAATACTGTCATGTTATGTCATGTATTGCCATTGTTAAGACCTTTACTTGTGAAGCAGAACTTTAACTTCACATTAGTTATATGTGATTTAAGGTAAATGGGGTTAACTTGCTGAATCACTGGTAATATCCTTTAATTTCAGAATTTATTGTGGGCTGATAAAGTACAATTTCATAGCTTCCGTACCGTGAGCCTCCTGGTCCTGAGCTGTGATGGACTCCATGTGGCTCCAGTGGACCCTGGATGCCACCAGATTGGCCCTCTTGACCACAGCTCCTTCAGACGCCATGGAGGGAAACTGGAATAGTGGGAACCACAGAGAGGATCAACAGCTCATCAAATGATAAGCAACAGGTGCACAAAAAAACACCCGAATAGCACAAAGACACGTATGCACATAGAACTTACCTGTGTAATTGGACTGACCCAGATAATTGCTGGTTTTACATTGTTCTGTAAGCTGCAGCAGCTGAGCTGATCCCAGCAGCGAGGAGCCTGTGTGAAGATGCAGCACAGTGAGCTAAAATTCTTCCAGAGCAGGCGCTTACAGGCGGAGCAAAGCGGACAGCAGTTCTCATTCAGCTACTGCCCCGCTCGGTAAACATATCAGAGAAAAGGAGGGACATGCAAATGACTTGGTTAGTATTCTCAGCTCTACAAGGGAAAATTGCTTCCTGGCTGACTTGTTACTGCCTTCCATCGCTTCCTGCTCCTCTTTTATCAGTTTCTGCCTGCCTGTGGCCAGAGTCTTCATGTTCCTGGAATAGTAACTTTAAATATAATATTCCTAACACACATACTATTGGATGAAAAAAGAATAGAGGTCCTTTAAAAGCAAGAGAGAATCAACAGATATTCTATTTGTTTATACTGAAGTTACTGTTAGTCCTTTCACAAGTCGTTTTATGGCTTCTAGTGCTTTATTTCAAATGCTGTATGTTTTAAATAGAGGGCAAAATAGGTTTTATTGTATTTTCAAAGTAGTTAATGTTGCTCTAAATGTTTTGTACTGCTCATTATTTCCATCACGCAGTATTTTCCTGTTGCAATAACACCCTTCTTTCCAACCCTAACAAGAGTATTTGTTTTGTGTGTATATTTTTATCATTATGCAAATTGTGTGGTTTTACCATGTTACACACACAAGCTTATTGTCACTGGTATTTGTGACATGTCTCTCTGATAGAAACAGTGCTTTCTGTTTATTTTAAGAGGCACTAAGGCTACATCCACACTAGTACGTTTTCATTTAAAAACGCATCATTTTTGCTACGCTCACGCCTAGCGTCCACACTACTCCGGCGTTTTCAAACCCGTAAAACGGAGATCTTTTAAAACGCTGCTGACCCCGTTTTCACGAAAACAATTAGTGTGTCTGTAGCCTGAGTATTGGTCTGATGATTGGCAGGGTGGGGCACGCTCTCAGGGCCAGCTAAAACCTCTTAGGCCTGAAGCAGAAGTGGGTTCTGAGGCCAGAAACCTGTTGATAAACAACCCCATAAGGGTTGTGATATTTGGTAGAAAAAACTTGAATTACCAAACCTTTAAATTAAGTAAACCTTCAGATGACTTGGAGTATTAGGTTATATCTGCAGAGGGACTCTGCTGTCAGAAACGCTTGTATTACTGTTTCAGATAGCAGGCCTATGCAGGCAGGAAGAGCTGATAGGCTTAAAAATGCAAATTGCTCCTCTTTCAGTGGTTTTGTGAGATTAAGCTATGTGTGTCCTAAAAAGAGGAAGAGGTAAACAGAAATAAATGAGCAGAAATAGGAAGAAATAACCTCTGTGTGTGTTGCAGCCTACTGTGTGTTCGTGTAGCTGCTGTCCTTTTTGTTTCTACCACTATGAGGCGCCAAAACATTTCAAATCCTACACACAGTGGCTTTAGTAACCCAGTATTAATTATTTTCTACACTCTTCTTGTCTTATTTACCAGGAAAGCATTGGCCTAAATTGTTATTTGCAAAACAGTCCACTTGAGAGAACTGAACAGATGAAAATCTGAGCACTGCTAATAATAAAAACACATACAGTATATGAATCAGCTCACTTTAGTATTAGGTAAGCTACCTGTTGTGGTTTGGGGAAAAAATGCATGTTAAGATGACTGTTGGCTGGATTTTCAATGCATGAGATGAGGTGCTCACTTCACCAACAATGAACACATATATAGACCAATTACATGGTTCTCATCAGAAATTCTGTGGGCAACAGGCATCATGTGGTCCTGACAGCAGCAGCACTTGATGGAAACTGACAGCCTTTCACAGCTTGCCCTGGCCACGACCCTACAACAGTATAGGGACCCTAACCTTGCATCAAAAGCTACAAAGACAACAAATACATAAAAATCTATATTCACATATCAAATATCAAGTATTATATTAATTTACTTTACACATTACATATAAAAATAGGAAATATGAACGTAGACGTAGACTAAACAGAAGAGGTAAGTGATTTGAAGCAAGAAGATCTCTCCAGCTAAGAGGAAGCTACAGAGTCAGCAAAACACACCATCATTAATACACATACAAATGCATCAATCTCAGTAAAATACATTCACACCCAAATGTTTGTGCAATTATTTCCTGTCCCATGTTAAGTTTTACAAATTGATGTAGTGCAAATCTACGTGCTTCAAGCCAATATACTGTATGCAGTCTATGCAATGTACTACAGATAGAGTGCAAGTAATGAAGAGGACCTTTATTACAATGTGTATCTCCATGTGCTCCAGGACAAAATGAATGTGCACTCAAAGTGTGCCAGTGACCAAGAAGGTAAGATGGCACCTGGCTGGTTGGTTGAAAACTGGGTGTGAACTGTGTCAAAACACCACAGGAACATGGTTAATGGTTGAGTATGACGTGTGCAAAATAAAACAATAAAAACTGTGTACTACAACAAATTTAAAAAACACAGTGGTACATTATGAAAGGTCATAAGTCAAGTGAATTTTATTTATATAGCCCAAATACACAAATTTGCGTCAAGGGGCTTCACAATCTGTATAGCATACGACCCCCTCTGTCTATAGAGCCTTGATTTGGATCAGGAAACTCCCTAAAAAACCCTTCAAGATGAAAAAAATAGTCCATGATCTCCTTTGTCTGTGTGTTTCTAGTGTGGTTGTAGAGGATTCTGTCCCCACTTCTCTAGGCCTCCTCCTTGGCCTGACAAAGCTCCCTGAGTTTAGCTGTTAACCAGGGTTTGTTGATGTACGTGCAGAAAGTTATAGTCGGCACACACATGTCCTCACAAAAGCTGATATAAGATGTCACAGTGTCAGTGACTTCATCCAGGTCTGTAGCTGCAGCCCCAAAAACCCTCCAGTCAGTGCAAAGCAGGCCTGTAATTCCAGCTTTGCCTCATTGGTCCATCTCCACCACAGACTTATCAGATTTTAGTTTACTCTGTTGAGAAGCAGCAGTTTATCCATTTTCTTCCCCCGCCTGCATCTCCTGCAAGTTCTACAGAGAGCTGCTGCACCTCCAACTAAAATCTCTACAAAACGTTTTTACATGCACACTGCTTGGCTGTGATGTGTAAACTGAAAAACAAAATGGAGGATACAGCAATTTGAGGAGAATTTGAAAGGTTCATTTACAACAGACACTGACTGGAGTCAGAACACTACTGTCTCCTAGAAATTACATTGAATTCAATTCAATTTTTATTTATATAGCACCAAATCATAACAGAAGTTATTTCAGGACTCTTTTCATATAGAGCAGGTCTAGACCGACTCTTTATATTTACAGAGACCCAACAGT
>LKNJ01007286.1:2500-13383 GCA_002120245.1 Maccullochella peelii
AGTTATCAGTAAGGAGCGGACAGATGCAGAGAAACAAAAGATGATTTGATGAGCGGATTCTGAAAATCTTTATTTAAAAACAATAAAATGCTGGATATTAACTGGAAGTTGAATGTTTGAGTTCAGGTCACTGATGAACAGCTGACCTTAAAGGATGAAGATGGTGTTATTTGATCTTTTTTGATCCAATTTTTCTTCTTTAACATTTAGACAGTAATGAAGACAAAATGATTAATCAATGAATCCCTAAAATAATCAATAGTAGTTGTTAGTTACAGAGCCGGTTGGTTTGAGTCACTTCATTATGATAGAAATTAAAAGCTGAATAACACCAGTTTTATCCTTTAATGCTGATCTAATTCATGTCACTGCAGCATAATTACAGATACACATGAACACAGAACAGGGAGGACGTTACTGCCACCACACTAACGATAGACGTATACGTCCTCTGATGTCAAACTTCTGAGTCATTTTCAGTCCGAACGTTTCTTTATCATCCTCTGTAGAAACTATCAGAAAGAAAACTACACGAGCTCCACGTTCACTTTGGCTTCTCAACTAAAAGGAATATTGCACAGAATTATTTACAAGGAAACGACCTGGAGTCATCCGTTAAAGTTCGATTCTCCTCTGGCTTCGTCATCGGCCACCAAAACAACACAAACGTGCTTCTGACTGGAATTAGGAAATAAAGTTATGTTTTACAATAACCTGTAATATTTCACCAGTCAGAGCTCAGCAACACGTGATCAAACATCAAATGTGGTGCAGTCTAAAAAGACAGAAACTAAGACACGATGGTCTCTTTGGACAAAGCTGCAGATCATCCTGCAGACTTGAACCATCAGAAGGAAAAGATAAGAAGTATTACTGTACACAGAACGGATTGTCAAAGGCACTGAATGCTTTCAAATGGACACATACCTCGCCTACTGACAGCTCATTACAGACCATAACAGACCCAGCAGCGTGAAACAGCGACACATTTCTGTTGTGATGTAGGTTTTTATGTCATGACATCATCGATACGGTCAAATGACAAAAGTCTGATTTACAAAATGGTTTAAACAAACTCATCAAGTAATTTGGAGAAATGATGAACATGATGATATAACAACACGTGCAACAAGCCAATGCTGGACTCCTGAAAGCGTGATTAATTCAACCGGACGTTAGATCTCAGAGCTGGTATACTGGGGTCCAAGCACCCAACACAACCCGGGACCAAAGGCCTCTGTCAGAGCCTGCTCTCTGGAAGGGCACTGCAGGAGACCACAGAAAGCAAATGTTGCAGCAGCATCAGATTTACCAAGTTTAGTTTGACAGTACTGGAGAACATCCTGGTTCTGCGTACCAGCTTTGGGTCATTTAATATTCACAAATGTGACAATACTGGAGGACGAACTGGGAAGACATTTGAACTGTGTCACAGGAAGGTGTCACAGCACCCACCTATAGTTGGATTTGACATTTGGCATGGTGGATCTGGATCTTAAGTGAGATAAAGGGTTTTTCCAGAAATGGCACTGATCAAACTCATGTAGCTGCAAACAGAACAATAAAAACCTGAAAGTGATTTTTAACAAACAGGTTCCAAAAATGGTTTGACACCAGTTAGGTCTCTGACTCGAAAAAGCCAGAGACTAGTTGGCAAAAGTGGGTTTAGCAAACTGCCACAGTGCTGGTGCTTAGACCCCTAATGATGAGGCACACAGTGAGTTGAGAGTACAGGCACTCAAACAGTTCATATTTATAACCAAGAAGAGACAGTTGATAATGACCAGCTAACTGGAATAAACTGGTATTTTCTGGTTTTGTTTTTTCAGTATCAGATTTCAAAGTTTCTGCTTTAAACAAAAAAGCGGAGAACAAGATGCCCAGGCAGAATGTGTTGCCATGGATACAGATCCTCATTTCTGCCCTTTGGTGATGTTCTCCATGTAGTAGACGTTGACAAGGTGGCGGTTCAGGTGGCGTCGGTACTCCACCTCCAAAGGGAACGTACGGTCGCAGAAGATGCACATGTGACTCTTGAGCTCCGTCGGTGTTGGGATCTCGTCGGTGGGCGTTTCGGGGTCATTGGCCATTTTACCCGAGCCAACGCCGTTGCCGTTGAGGCCAGAGTCGTCACTGCCCTCAGAGGCGCTGTCACTGATGTCACTTCCTCCTTCATGGCTGCTGTGGATGCCTTCGTCATCCTCCGGATCGCCGGGTTTGCTTCGCTGGCCTGGAAGCACCAGAGAAGGCGGCGAAGTGGGTTTAACAAACGTGGGAGCAGGGCAGTCTTCAGCTGGAGAAGGTGCGTTCTCACCTGAGATGCAGGTGGGTGAAACTTCCATCTTCTCTGAGGGTTTGTTCAGAGTCTTTTCTGGCACTGTTGTAGTTGTTTCATCTGTGGAGGCATTCTTCTGTGCAGGGCTGTTTTCTGTGGGGTAGTGCTCAGAGTTTGTGGTTTGTGTTGGGTTGTCCAGCTGAGTGGATCCTTTTGGAGCGTCTGTGGATGGACAAGTCGTCTTGTCTTTAGGTGGATCCACAGTGTGTTGAAGGCCTGTGGCTTTCTTGCTGGCGTTCCTGGTCTTCTTCTGCTTCACAGGGGTTGTCCCATTGGACTTGTGGAGTGTAGGAGTGGCATCATTTATCTTCGTAGTGTCTTCTGAAGCAGGTTTCAACTGCAGCTTCTCTGCAGCTGTGGCTTTCAGCCGTCTGGCCTTGGATGGAGTCTCAGACATAACCTTTTTGGAAAGATCGAGAGCCTCCACTGCTTTTCTCTTCGCAGCCTTTTCCTTGACCACCTTTTCCTTTTGTATTTTCTCAGGACTGTCTGGCTTCTGCTGATCATCAACATGTTCTGGTATTTTGACTTCTGACTTCTTTGATCCAGACTTTCTTGGCTTGTTGAGGCTTTTGTTCTCCTTTCCACTGCTATCATTTTTCTGATGTTCTTTCTCCTTCTCAGGCCTCACCTTTTCTTCCTCTTTCTGCCTCACTACTCTTTCCTCCTTCGATCTTTGTTGGTCAGATTTCTCTGTTTGGTCTTGTTCAGTTACTGCAGCTTGGTCATGAACAGTTGTTTTCTCTGCCGGCAGCTTCTTGACTCGTCTCTTTACCTTGTTGTCTGTATTTACAGCAGCTGTTGCAGTCTCTGTCTGGGTTTCTTTGACAGATGTGTTCTCTAGAAGATTCTCATTGGCCTGCTCCATCTTCTTCTGCCTTGTTGTGACCTTTCTCTCTGGTTCCACCCTGTCCTTCACTTTCGGTAGTTTTTCTTTCTCAGAAGAGACGTTGGATTTCTTCGGAGCCCTGTCAGGTACTTCACTCTGCACCGGTTGGGCGATGCTGGGCCGGCTGCTCTTTCTGATTGACAGATTGATAGGGATAGAATCTGCACCCTCGTCCTCGTCGTCCTCATCCATGTCAAAGTCCTCCTCAACGCTGGATGAGTTGTCCAACTTGCTTGCTCTGGAGTTTTCCTCTGCACCGCCAGGACCGGGTTTCTTGACGCGCAGTTTGACCTTGGAGATGTCCACGGCAACGTTGCAGCCGGAGTGCCTGGACTTGATGTGATACTGCAGGTTGCATTTCTTGGAGGCGGCGTACTTGCAGAGAGGGCAGAGGAACTGGCGAGGATTGAGGTGGAGTTCGACGTGCTTCTTGAAGTTGCTGCGGTCGGCGGTCTTGTACTCGCAGTATGGGCAAGAAAGAGGTTTGGGGCCATTGTGGACCTGCCGGGCGTGGCGGGTCACCTCATGCTGGTTGGCTGCCAGGTAGTTACAACTCTCACACTTGAAAGGACGCTCACCTGCACACAGGAAGGTAAGAAGATGTCAAAACGCTGCAGAGGATAATGTAACAGTGTACAGGTGAGACACCAAAGGGTTTCAAGCAGGAGGTGAGTCTGATTGATCAGCTGATATCGCCACAGATGTATTTGTATCAGCGGACTGTCTACTGATGACCTGCCGTATTAGACAGGCAGCGTTGCAAATCAGTGAGTAGGTGTGATTTATTATATTTATTATTTTTGATGTGATGTATCTTGATTTGTCGGGTATTTTATTTGCTGGATTAAATTCTTGTCTCATTTTATCCATAAACTGTTTCTCATTTGATTTTCTAGATGTACTACATAGCAATATATATCAAGACCACAAAATAAAATGTATCCCAGATCAAGCTTTATCCATACCCCGCATTGTTCTTAATTCATATTTAATTAACTGTTATTGCATTTGTTTTTGTGTATAGTTATAATTTAATTTACAGTCAAGATTTTTTTACCTTTAGTGTTTTTTTATCGTACAATATCCTGCCTCAGCACATACTGTGTCTGTTTCCAATTTAAGTGGTTCTTTTCTATGTAATTAAATATTGGCTGATGAATAGTTTTTTAAAGTGATTTTCAGTTTCAATATCAGCCAGCGTGCACAGCCTACACTACACATTCTTTTTATTGTTAGACTCCATAATAACAATCTATTCAGACATTAGGGCCTATTTTGTTTGTAAAATGTGACTGGTTATGTATTTTAAATCACTCAGACTCAACGTTTGTTCATGTAGCCTGATGGAGACAGCAGTCACTCAGAGCAGAATCAAGTCTCTGTTCATGCAGGAAGTTCATGTCCACACCAGAGCAGATAAACCTGAAGTTCACATGGTTTGTCTGTATATACTGAGGAGACGTGTGTTTTAACCGCAGACTGGATATAAAGATGGCCGGCATGACAGCTCCCCAGAAGTGAAGCCAAAACACCTGGAGCGCCCCCTGGTGGCTGGCTGCAGTATAGCTCATAAGCCCCACACCCTCCATGTTAGCAGATGGGACATGGGCCAAACTGAAAAGTCAAAGTTCACGTCAAATAAAATGTTCCCAAAGATGGTTTCTGTCAGTTTAGGTTGTTCTTATCACACTGACGTTCATTTTTCTGATCACTTTGGTTTTAATTAGTTATTTGATGCTATAAAAAGGGGGTGAGACATCATGATTGACAACTGTGAGTGTGCTGCGATTGGTTCAGGCGGGTGTATGGGCGGGACCTCGATCACTACTGCGCAGACTCTGGCCGCAAATGAAGTTTCGGCTTCATTTTGTATAGTAGGAGGAAGTAGAGACGCGTCGGCCATCTTCATATACAGTCTGTGGTTTTAAGTCAGACTGATCTGCTCTAGTGTGAATGCCTCAGACAGGAACACAACACAGGACAGGAAGTCACAGCATGTAGCTCTGATGCTAATCACTTTACCATGTTAATCCAACATCGACTGCTTCAGTGAGAGCAACACAAACACAGACATGTTGACAGTCAGTGACAAGAAGGAAAACAACAATCACCTTAATCACCTATTTCTACTAAATAATACTCTGCTGCTGCTGCTACTACTGCTGCTGCTACTACTGCTACTGCTGCTACTACTACTACTGCTGCTGCTGCTACTGCTACTGTTACTGCTACTACTACTATTGCTGCTACTACTACTACTATTGCTGCTGCTGCTGCTGCTACTACTACTACTACTACTACTGTTGCTGCTACTACTGATGCTGCTACTACTGATGCTGCTACTACTACTACTGCTACTGCTACTAGCTTTACTGTTTAGCAGTCTGTCTCCTGGTTGCATCTCAGGTCTCGGCTATTAGTCCCGAGTCAAGAGAGGTAACAGTCCATGACAGAGACCTACAAGTGGCAAGTCAACACAGGTAAGACCCAGGTCAAGACAGGTAGGTTTCAAGTCAAGATAAGTAAGTCCCAAATAAAGGTCAACAAGTGCTAAGCTTTATGTTTTGAGTCCCAGACAAGTCGTCATGTGCCCTTCACAACACTGAGTCATCAAGTCTTTCTGGATTTTGTCGAGTCTAAATTCATCACATTCTTGACTCCAGTCTGACTCTGGTCCAAGTCCTGTGACTCATTTATCAACCTGTGCAGGTTCCTGTGTTTTAACAGTTCAGTGTGGATGACTGACCGGAGTGAGTCCTCATGTGTCGGGTCAGGTGGGTCTTCTGTGAACTGGAGTAGTCGCAGTACAGACACTGGAAAGGACGGACACCTGTAAGACAGAAAACACAACACATGTTCACCTGGATGAAGACTTTCAACCCTGTCCAGTCTGTTCGTTTTGTAACAGGATCCAGGTCTCTAATGAGCCTGCAGGTATGTCTGCAGAGTCCTGAAGCTCAGTACTGTGTTTGTGTGTCCTCCCTCTGTGTGTGTGTGTGTGTCCTACCTGTGTGTGTCCTGATGTGCTGGATGTAGTTGCTCTTGCGGTCGGAGAAGTAGGAGCACTGGCTGCAGGTGTGCAGTTTGCTGGGGAAGTGGTTCCTCAGGTGTTTCCTCCAGTGGTACTGACTGACGGTGGTGTACGGACACAGAGTGCACTTAAACACCCTGCAGAGACACACAGACAAATGTCACAAACACGGAACGTTGTAGAAGCAGAGTTAGTCAGTTAGATTTGATCACTGATCAGTTTAATGATCTGTCCTGATCAGTGGGTATACATCGTAACATTCAGAAACGTGACGATCTGCCCGCTGAGAGTCGGGGCATTAAGAAGACGAGTTTTTGTCGCCGCCCGTGATCGATCATTTTAAATGTCAACACATCCAATCACACGGCACAGCTGCGGTTTACATTCAGTGTTTCTCCCTAAACCTTTTCAGTCCTCACAAATCTGTTTCTAATCACGTGAATCTGTGATTAAATCACTATTTCACACTCGTCCAGTTTCTGACAACAGAAACAGAAAACGACGACTAAATGGATCCTATGGATCCCGTGCTGATGCGTGTCAGGTCTGTGGTCCCGTTACCTGTGGTCCTCGCCCTCCTTGCTGTGGTGTTTCAGGTGGGCGATGTAGTGGTCGTATCTGTTGGTGTTGTAGCCACACCGCTCACACCTGATCAGCCCTTTGATGTCACCTGCAGTCCCGGCGGCCCCTGCCTCCCCGCTGATCTCCACCTCCCCGCCTGACAGTGCCTGGGACTCGGCCGTTTCCGTCTCCTTGGCCTTGGTCTTGCTTCTCCCCTCCACCCGGTTCACCACCATCATCTTGCTGATGCTGTGGGTGCCGAGGTGTTCCACGAACTCCTGCTCGTTCTGAGCCTGGAAGCGACACGGTTTACAGTGGAAGGGTTTCTTCTTCTTGGCGCTCTCCGTCGCAGCAGCGGGGCTGTCTTTGCGTTTGATGCCCTGCTCAGGTGTTTTGGTGGCGGCGGGGCGGCGGGGCCGAGTGCGACGGGATAGGTCTTCGGCTTTGTCTCGACCATCCTCCTCTGCGTCATTTCCTACGACCACGGCGTCAACGCCCGGGCCTGGAGACTCGGGGTACTCGATGATACAGACCTCTCTGTGGTTCTGGTTGTCGTAGCTGTACCTGATCAGACACACAGGTGAGTCAATACACAGGTAACACGCTCATTATGATGTGTCAATGATAGTGGACAAAAAGAATAATTCCCACCATGGAGGACTGCTGATTTTTATATCTATCTATCTATCTATCTATCTATCTATCTATCTATATCTCTTATCTAAAGCCTGGACCAGGACGGACTGACTCTGACCGGACCAGGACGGACTGACTCTGAACATGCTGCATTTTTTATTCCACTGTCTCCATTTGAATTTCTGTTCCCTGTTTTTACACTTTCCTTAACTTTAAAGAAAAAAGATGAATCATGGGAAACGGGAACTTTCAGCTGCAGTGAGGCGATCTCTGATTTTCAGCTGGGACGCCATTTAAAATGATGTTCCTTCCTTTAGAAATCTAAGAATGCTCTTAACTAATCAGGTGAGTTTTAATACATTACTGACTATATTCATGCTGTGCTTTAGGGAGACTTAAACTACCAGCCTGGGGTCCACATTCGGACCCCAAGAGCTTTCGAATGCATTGTTGCATCTGGCTGCAGATTTGTTTGTCGTGTTCTGTAACAGTGAACAGTTAGCTGCGTGTGACTGTTCGACGTGTTAAATCATAGAAATTATAATAATGTATTTCAGACCACAGAGCAGACCAACTCCTGACCTGATGACGCTCTCGTCCTCGCTGTCCGAGTAGCTGCATCCCACTGTCTTCAGCTCCATCATCTCCTTCTCGTCCGCCGCGCTGCCGTCACCTCCACCGGCGCCCTCTGCTGCCGTCACCGCCGCCACGTTGGCCAGCATCACCAGCTGAGGGGCGGGCAGCGTGTCCCTGGGCATGTCGCTGAGACTCTGACCGTCCTCCATCAGGGGAACGCCGACAGGAAACATCTCCACCGAGAACACGGTCTGAGCAGCCATGTTGAGTTGAGCTGTTCACCTGAGAGGATTAAAGAAGCGACTGTGAGGAGGTGGAGGTGTACTGCGGCAATAAACACACACTGTCTTATACAGAGCTCGTACAGCTTTTTAAGAGTAAAATTCAAGCACTTTCAAGGTGCCGAAATCAAAAATCTCCAGACTCTAGAAGCCTTTATCATCACATCTAAATAGTTCCTATAAATTCCAGGAGACAACAAACAGATTTGACGACGGGAGCGTTTCGTTTCAAATATGAAAAGATGTTTGGTTTCCATGAGTGACTGCGTTGATGATGAAACACCAGACTATGTTAAAAAAATCAAGCATTTTTCAAGGACTATATTCCAATTCAAGCATGTTCCTAACTTTGAAAAAATAATTGCTAAAATTAAGAGTTTTCTAAACTTTCCAGACTGTGTATGAACCTGGTTAGTTTGGATGTTTAATGAAGATGTTTAACACTAACAGTTGTCATGATAACACACAGTTAACTTCAGTGACGGCAGACCAGCATTACCAACTGGGCAACTGGCCCGGGGCCCGGGCCACCCAGGGGCCCAAAGGCCCCAAGTGTTGCAGTCAGTCTGTGATCATGTTATTGATTGTAAATCTGTTTAATACTGTATGCAGCAACAAAGCACTTTACAAGCTGAAATGGGGCCCCCAGGTGCCCCAACACATTTGTACTTAATCAAATTGCCTCGAGGGCCCACAGCTCATTGCTTCCCCGGGGCCACCAGAAGGTTCATGTGTTTGATTTAGACTCAGAAGTTACAGGAAAGTCTTTGTGTTTGTCAGATTAAAATCTGCAGTAAACTCACTGAAGAGTGTCACGTGGTTTCCTCAAACACAGACGGACTCCCAGCTGCCTTCGTTTTAAAGGTTTAAAGTCTTTTCACAGATTCTCTTCGCTCTGTCTGAAAATGTGTCCGTCGGCCATTTTGAAACAGCACCACAGCTCAGTCGACAGCGCCATAAGGACGGAGAAAAAAACGTTCAGATGTTCCTCTGGAAAACACCAACTTTAACTGATGACACTGAAGAGACAGTCAGAGATTTAACACACAAACACTGATAGTTTTACAGCGAAAACATTCAGTTGTGACGATAGAAGCAAGCGGACTTTTCACTGGGAACGTGGGAAGCGACAAAACCCTCAAACCAACCAGAAAACTACACACAGCGGACCCTGAAGAGGAGTTTGTCAAAGAAGCTGGAAGTAAATGGAGACACTGCACTGGGAGCCAACAGTTAACAGTCGAGTTGTTTCAGCTCAGTTGGAGCAAAAAACACTTTAGCATCGACAAGCAGGAAAAACTGTGATTATTTAAGAAGATTAAAAAGTCTGATTTAACGACCGATTACACCAGGAACTAAACTCTGACTCTGATATCGGTTAGTTTAGTGTTAAATGTTACTGCAGCTCACACTGAGGGGGGGCCGTGGTTTACAGCGACCATTTCAGGGTCTGACAGGGTTTCACAAAACTTAGTTTGCGGAAGCGCAGAAGTCGAATCAAACAGCGACATTTGGATTTAGATATTTTAAGTTAGTATAAAGTCGTAGCGAAGGAGTTGTGGTGGAGTTAAAGTGCTGCGCTGATGTGTGATGAGTGTTAGCCATGGTCCTGATCAGCCCCGGACAGCGCCTTCTTCTCCAACTCACTCACCGCCTCCATTTTCCTCCAAACTGCCAACAACTTTCCAGCCGCTGCGCTCCGACCACCTCCCGCCAGAGCTCCGGCTCGTGCCCCACATTAAACCCCGAGCAGCGGGAAAACTCACCGACTCTTGGATCCAAACTTTCCTCCACTTTCCTCCACTTTTTTACAGCTTTGGGGGTTTTTCTGCGACGGACGGCGCAGAAACAAAAGTGTAGGAGAAGTTTCCGCACATTCCTCCACAGCGCGCGACGTACGGCGGGTGACGTCAGCACGTCGCTCCGGCGGTGAGCCGGAACTTTGCGTGTTTGAAGCTTCAGAACCACAATGAGTGTGTGAACACACACTAAAGCACACACTAAAGGCGTTTGACTCCGGTTTCTCTTTGCTCTCAGTGTTACACACAGAGTCTATACACACATACATCCAGTGTGCGGTTATAAACCTGAAGTCACGTGTCAGCAGCGTCAGAAAGCTGCTGTGGTGCTGAAACAAGGACACTTAGATCATCACCGAAGCAACAATAAAACATGAACTTCATCTTCGGTCAGCATCACGTGACGCTCTGCAGCTGGAACATCTGCACTCTGTTCGTTTTAACACCCATGTTGATCGTCTCTTTGCTCTTTAATTTCAAACAATTATTGACAACCTGAAGATAACTCAGTACCCCCCCNCCCCCCCCCCCCCCCCCCCAGATGTCCAACACATACACAGTCTTCAGTTAAATGTGTGTTTTACTGCAAACTTTGATCCTGTGTGTTTGGACTCTGTAATCTTTGACTCGGTCTCTGTTGTTTGTTGATCCAGCTTCAGGAACTCTGCTGGATCACATCAGAACCCCAGCTGACCTGAACTCAGCTGTAAAATACAAACTGCTGACCCGGTTCTGACTGTAGGTCTACAGACGACCAGTGAACACACACACACAC